>JAECUM010013746.1:0-88163 GCA_016617855.1 Megalonaias nervosa
ATACTCGGTGGGATAATAGTAAGAGTACCTTTAGATTTGTTTAACTATGTTCAAACATTCATTGTATGAAGAAACTCCCTTCGAGATCTGTCCTTCTTTGATATCAGTCTTCGTAATGCTAAATTCCAAAATATCACAAGAAAGCATAATGCACCAACTTGAAATAACCTTATAGCTGCGAAATATAACTTATGCGACAATGGGAACAACATCTTTAGACCTTTATTATCTTCCAAATATTCTTTTCCGAAACATTTTGCTTGAAGATGTTGCCTACTTTTTCAATAGTCTTGACACTATTAAATTTCCAATCGTGGTGTGCAAGCATTATGTAACAGTTTAGAATACCCCTCTAAATGTGAAATATAACTCTGTGGGCCAATAGACAAACTCCTTGCAGACCTTTAACATTCGTTTCATGCAAGAACTGCCATAAATACCTTTCCTACCCTTAAAGTAGTCTTAAAGTACTAAATTCCAAAATCTGGCAGGAAAGCACAGTACAAAAGCTTGGAAAAACCCTCATAGTTGTGAATTACAATACTGTAGAGAAATAGTAACAACCATTTTAGGGAATTAATATCTTCAATATGTTCGCTGACTGCAAGAACTCCATTTAAGATTATATAGTGTTATAAATATTTAATATGCTATGCTTGTTATATTTGTTATAATTTTATTTCATTACATGCAATTGTAATGTAACATTGCATTTTGGACTTGACCTTGTCCAAAACTAAGTTCATTTCTCCTTGACCCAAACTGAATTTGTTTTAGTATTTTATTATGTGTGAACAACTTATGCCCACCTACAATATTCTCCATGTGTACGGGTTTAAAATCAATATAATTATTAATAGAAGAAATAAAGATGTTTATTTGGGTCTAGGCTTTGGAATTTCCTAAGTGAATTATAGATAATTCAGGTTATTGTTTTGTAAATAAAAGGATCATTCTAGAAGGTTATTTTCCAGTAGATAATATTTCTTTGATAGAAAATGCTAATTGTGACATGAGGTCAAGTAAAGAATAATATACTTTTGCAACTGAATAATTCCTGCTTTAAGATCTAGCATTTTCAAGTTATATATTATTTTGTGTCCTGTTGGGCTGAATTTTATTTCTTCACATAATTGAAATTAAGTGATCAATTTCTCTGGAAATACAAAAGTGCTCTGATAAAATTCTTGGATAGAGACATTCACTGGAATTTATGGTGTATTCAAACTTGGAATTATATTTCTGTAATTCAACATTTTTCAGAGCATAGACTCTTAACACTTTTCTTTTACTGAATTTAAGACCATAGAGTCCTAACAGTACATTTTGGCATGTATATGGATATAAATTGAATGAAGTACTTGGACACCTTAGATCAACTTCTCATGTTTGATAAAATATTTTATAGCAGCTTTTATGTCTTCATCAGCTTCAAGGTACTGATACATATAATATCAGATGTTGAAGGCATCCCCACCTTTAGGTTGACGTCATCATACTGGAAAGCTGTCAGCACAGAATTAGTTTTTAATATGTGTCTTTCTTGTTTGTTTGATATTTACAAAACTGTAAATAAGAACACGAACAAAATTCTTAAAAACATCACAGTGTTGCGTTATCATTTGTACCACATATGAAATGACAATACCGTTAATCCAGCATAAGATTTCTTTTAGACATTTCTAAGCTGTAACCCTTTGTAAGAATAAGTGTCATACCTTTTACTATCATGAAGATGTTAAACTCATTTGTTGTTAAGTCATGTAAGGAGGATATCCAAAACACACAAATTTCAATTTGAATGTCTTGGTATGTCTACGAGTATACTTTATTGGCTCTACTAATCCTAGACTCTATTCAAGAACTTTCCGTTTAAATCAGTCCTTCTAAGGCTAAATTCACAAACATGGCATGCAAACATCTTACAGCGATTTGGAATGACTCACATAACTGTGAAATATAACCGTACTCGGCGTTAGTAACAGTCCCTTAAGCTGGATAATATCGTCTGAATATTCATTTTATGCAAAAACTCTCTTCAGGACCTTTCTGTCCTTTAAGTCACACTTTCTGATACTAAACTTAAAACTATGGCATGCAGCTACTTGGAATAATCTCCATAAAGAAAAATAATTATATTGGGTAATAGCAACAGCATCTTTAATATGTTAAAGATATTCTTTTCCTGCAACAATTACCTTTAAAGTTCTACTAGTGTGTAATACACATTATATATATCATAATGTTCATTTGTCGCTAAATAACTCCGAAATGTGCATTTTAGATGTAGGTTTTAACTTACAGAGGAGAACATTAAGATTATTTGAGCATACCTCGACGTTTTACGGAAAACGCTCCGGCAATATTTATACACTTCCGGTGCAAAATCAGATTTCCGGAAATGACGCACTGTTGGGAAGTCCCTCAAGTTGAGCGTATGTGATGATAATAGCTGATACTGACGACCCTAGCGAAAAGATATAAATAAATCGAGCAGCATTAGAAGTTTACATCATAAGCAATATTAAAGGCTAAATACATTTTATATTACCTTCTATGATGCTGTACATGTCAATAATAATAATAATAATAATAATAATAATAATAATAATAATAATAATAATAATAATAATTTGCTTTCCACATCGAACAAACATTGCTATTTACATTTGCAATCAATGGGTTGTGGGTGTGAATCCAACCTAGACCAGTATCCACTGATACAATAGTGCATATCTAAGCAAGGAAGGTAATTTACTCCCAGGGCCGCAGAACTAATTAGTTTTTGCAATGAAACACAATCAATACACCAACTATTCACACCATTTAAGCATGAGAAGAAAACTTATGATATATCATTATTATTATTCTTGAATACAGCAACAGACAGGAAACAAGCTAAGGCATCCACAACAATTTTTTCTAGGGTGAGGTCCAAACAATGCAGAGGGGGAGTGGCAATATATATATATATATATATATATATATATATATATATATATATATATATAGTATATATATATATATATATATATATATATATATATATATATATATATATTGCACCATTGCACTCACACACTCACGTACAATCATAATAAAGCAGGTTTCATATTTTTGGGGGTAAGGGTGAACCTATTACGATTTACAAATACCCTCCCACTAAAACCACCCTCTCCCATTAATCGCTCGTAAGCTAGGTATATTTGTGGCAAGAGTGTACGGTAGACAACAAATACTATAGCATGCTAAAATCAATAAACTTTTTACCCTTGCTGGCTCTCGCTTTTGGAAAGCTCCTCTCGGGCTACGTGTTTTTAGGCCTGCCGTAACCCTTTATTTTTGTTGATCTGGTGTGCATATACTCTGGGTTATTTGGTGAGAAAATACACTTGGAACTGCATTTGATAGGAGTCGTCTAATGGTCTTAATCCCAAATGACTCTTTCATTTTATAGGTGGGATCGAAATCATCTTCTCTGAAGTGGTCACTACAGACAACTTGACTATCTCACTAGTTGGCTCAGTCCAGTCTTTTCTTGTCGTTCGTGTCTGCTTAATCCATTGTTTCCTTTAAACAGGATTAGTAAGAAATGGATGCAAACTCATTCATTCTCATGTTGTATTGCTACAACCTCCATCAATACACCTTTTTACCATTTTGTTTAACACACTGCTCCATTTTTTGAACGTAACTAAAATAAAAATTGGAAAGCTGTGTCCCTACACTGCGTTACTTCCACTTTGCGGAAATTACCGAGCGCGAAATCAGCTAGGAACGTTTTGCCTCCAACGATAAACAATCGATGTTCTGTAGTCATTATTTTCATTAATGATGAGGTATATGACATAATTCCTATATAAATCGCTTCGTCAAGGCTAAATTTATAATATAAACGAAAGTCGTATGAGTGCACTAGTAGATCTTTAAAACTTTTCCTAGCGTTACAATAGTATTTAAAATGAGTAATTTGTTTTAAAAGATGGCATGTATGCATCGTACAACAGCCACTGGAATAAACCCCCAAAGTGTGAAATACAAGTCTATGTGGCAATAGTAAAATTCGCTTTAGATATTTAATATATTCCTGCTATTCATGTTATGCAACATCTCCCATCTAGGTCTCCTACCTTGAAAAGAAACGTTCTGGAACTAAATTTTTAGAACAGGTATGCCGACATAATGCAAGAATTTGGAATAAACACTCTAGGCTGGGAAGTATAACCCTACGGGGCAACAGTAATAATCCCTTGAGATTTTTAATACGTTCCAAATATTCCTTTTGTTCTACATCTCCCCTAAAGACCTTTCCTACATTTAAATCAATCTTTCCAGGACTAAATTCCAAAATGTTGCATGCAAGCAGCATGCAACAACTCTGAATAACTCGAATAAGTTCTGTGGGACAATAGTAATAATGTCCTTAGACCTATAATATCTTCAAAATATTCCTTGTTTGCAACAACTCCCTTGACGATCTTCCCTACCTTTGCAAAGACTTTAACATTATTCGTTTTCCAAACATAGTGTGCATGCAGTGTGCAGCAACTTAGAATAACCCTCATAAATGTGGGCTAATAGTAAAAATACCTTTCGAAGTTTAATATCTTTCAAATGATCAAAAGTAGTGAAGGGGACCACTTTAAGGTCTATGGAAAATCCAGTCTAAATGGTCGTGGGCAACCTTGGGGTTACTTAACATGGGGAATTTAACATAGGGAATGTATAGTGACAATGGATTGGGCCTGTCTAGGGTCAATAGGAATTGGAGACGGGTGATATCACGGTACTGGACATTGGCAACAATGTTGCAAGTAGCTTACCTCAATCGGGCAGAACACTGGCAACAAAGTTGCAAGAGGCTGACCTGAATACGCACTACGCTAGGTAGTGATAAATACAATAGAGACATGGAGATAGAAATATGTATAGAGACATAGACATAGACAAACAAACAAATACACAAATATGGCAAAGAAAGCAAATCTTTTCGAGACAGTGGAGTGGCCCTGAAAAGGGCCTTTTTGTTTTTCTTCTATTTTCTCTACTTCTTCCACCATTTCCTCACTTTGATTCCGTTCTTCTTCTTTTCATGGTCTGGTCTCCAGTCAGGATGTCCCATCGATCTAAATTTTTCCTTTACCTTGATCCAGTTTTCGTTCAGTTTCTCAAAGTACTCTTTTTCTTTCTATTTTATTTGTCCTTCTCTCTTTTGCCCAAGTATCTTTGATCTTCTTCACCTCTTCTTCCATTGTCTTTCTCATTATTTCTTCTGCTTTCTTTAATTGCTCTAATCCCCACTTGACAAAAGACCACTCTGTGAAATTTGCTATATCTTGTAAAAAGCACCTCACTTTGATGCCATTCTAAATGTTCCCACTTTAACATACTTAGGCTGGATGAAGCCTCTTAATTTCTCCACTTCCTCCTCTATCATGCTTTTCACTAGATCCCTGGCTACTTTCAGGCTTGTGACTTGACTTGTCACAAAGTCTTTGGTAACTGGATACCTCCATTCATGTTCAAGCCTTTCCACCTAATAGGCTGCATCCACCATCCAATATCAACTGTCTTGCAAGTTATTAAATAGATCCATTTTCAAATGTGTTGACTAGTCAACGCTTGGTAGCCAGACTGATGATGATGATTTTGATTTCAAGTAGTTTTCGTACCACTGATTTATTCCTGCACGGCAGGATGATATATATCCCGAGGAAAGGAATTAGAGCCACTTTCCCCAGTCCTTTATGCAGTCATGAAGTGCTGATAAATTCGCATTCAGGTCGCGGACTTGTAGGTTCCAAGCGACCTGACTGTAAAGCAGTCATGAGTAGAAAATGTACCCAACACGCACTCACGTTTGCAGTCTACTTCTACCAAATTATGTGATGAGTGGGAGTAGTACCATCACGCACTCATATATTTCGTTGTGTGTGTAGTTTTGGTTGGTATAAATTTTATGCGTGCATCGCACGCTGTTAATTTGCTGTCCGGTAGAGGAAAAGGAGGAGATAGGGTAGCAAGGCAGGCTCAGGTCATTCGGAAGGCACTCGTTGACTCCAGGGTGCTGGTCTAAAAATTGAGTCTTGCACGAATATTGAATTTTGAAGATTAATGTATTAATTGGCCCTAAAAGTCTTACAAATTTCTTTATTTCTGAAAACACTCTATGCTGTTTCGAAGTAGTTAGTGTAAGTGAGTACCTCTGACGACAGCCATTAGATATTTGTTTTATTTTTGTCACTTTGTATGACTGGCCCTGATGGTCCTGGGCTTAGATCACCTTATGTGAGCTGTTGTATTGGGGTCTAATGTACCATGATATATTATTTATGGGGCCTATCGGTCTTGTGGTTTGCTAACTTATGCTTTTGGGACCGAATACCTGGGTGGAATTGTTGCTATTTGCCGCCTTGTGCGGCGGGGCCTGATGGTCATAGGGTTTTGACCACCTTATATGTGTTTATTTGGGTCCCTAATATAGACTCTTACTTTATGTTTATGTAGCGGCTTTGTGCGACGAGCCCTGATTGTCCTGATGTTCAGACCACCTTATAATTACTAGGTTTGGGGTCCTTATGAACTAATGTTGGTATGGCTGTCGTCATTGGTAGAGCAGTTGGTTAGTTGGAAGGTGTATTAGATAGGTACCCTTTTAGAGAGAGTTGGTTTGGATGAAAAGGATGGGAGGGAAAAAGGAGCTAAGTGGGGTTTGTTTTGTTAATTAGGATAGGTGGTGAGGTGCTTTTCTCTTGGTGGTTTTCATTTTGTAGGTATCTGGCTATTTAGTTCTGATGTTACTCTATAACTTAGTTTTGTTTAGAATAATAGTGAATGGTGTCTATTTAGTTATAAACATTTTGGTTGGTGACTTTCAGGGCCGAAATGTTGCAGAATTGTATGTGTTAGGCCTGATATATTTCTTATTTGTTTTTTTATAGTGCTTTTTTAGATAGTATTTATGACTTTCAAAGGGAAGAGAGATGGGGTTAGGGCTCCAGCCCGCGCTCAGGCGGTACATACCCCTACTTGGGTTGTAAACCGAAGCCCTCCCCCATCCCCCGTCCATTTTTATGTTTGATGTAGTCAAGGAGATGTTGCGGTATTGTGTGTGTTAGGCCTGATTTATTTCTTATTTGTTGTTTAGTGTTTTTTAGATAGTATTTATGATTTTCAAAATGGGAGAGAAATGAGATTAAGGCTCCAGCCCGAGCTCAGGTGGTACATACCCCTACTTGGGTTGTAAACCGAAGCCTCCCCCCACCTAACTCCCTGCTCCCGGTCCATTTTTTAAAATATTATGTAGTTAAGCAATTTATTTTATTTAGTTATTTGTTTAGGCAGATAGACGTCAGTGCTGGGTAAGCACGTCCCTAGGCGACTTTACAGTGGCATCTGTCCGCGTCAGGGGTCTTAAATTTTATTTGCTTATCCTGACTCATTTATGAATTTGATCATGTTTTGATACGTAGTTATGGCGGTTGGATTTGTTTTACTTAGAAATTCTAGGTATATACTAGGGGATCTAATTTTATTTCGTTCTAGCTTGAGTTTTGATCTTTCGTTATTGTATTTATGGCATACGTTGAAAATATGGTGTAGATCTTCTGGTGCTTTACAGTGGAAGCAGCGGATGTTTGCTGGTTTTGGTCCTATATATTTTTCCAAACTATCTGCTAGCTTGGTATATCCGGTGTTTATTCTGTTTATTAATTTTTGATCTAACGTATTTACCTTCGGTGGTTGGATTGTCTTGTCTATATTGCTTAAGACGGCGTAGAGTGTCCGTCCTTTTGTGCTTTGATTCCACTGTTTTTGCCATTTTTCATTGATGGGTGTTCTAATAACGCTATTTATTTCTTTAACACTGCATTTTAGGGGAGTAGGACTAGGGTCTTCTAATCTTTGTTTGGCAGTCAAATCGGCTGTTTCATTTCCTGGAATACCTATGTGGGATGGTATCCACATGAATTCTACGTACTGTTTGCTGTTGTTAAGTTCTTTTAGTAGTACGTTTGTTTTTCTTAGTAATTTTTCTCTGGATTTGGAGTTGTTAGATTTTATGGTTGTGATGACACTAAGCGAGTCACTTATTATTACAGATTTTTTGATGTTATTGATTTTAACTCATTTCAGAGCTTCCACAATAGCCAAGAATTCTGCAGTATATATGGAGCAGTAATCCGGAGGTCTGGCTCCAATTTAAATATTATGCTATGGTATTACTGCGGCCGCTGCTGTCCTGGGTGGCTCTGATGTTTCTGACCCGTCGGTGTAACGTTTTACAAAACTGGAGTAGGAGTCAAGTATATTCATTGTTACAGCTATTTTCAGTTTTTGTTCTTGGTCAAGTTTATTTCCGTGTTCAGTTTATTTGGTGTTAATTATCGGTTTGGGAGTTATCCAGGGGGCTTGATCAGGGTATACTAGTTGTTCAGCCTGACATTCAGTTATTGGGAATTGTTTGCTAAGATTGTGTATGATCTTCCCACCCGGTTTATTTGGAACAAGTTTCCGGCTGAAGGCTATATTACATTTTTGTATTGCAAGTCTGGTCAGATGTGTTTTATTGGGTGAATAGTTACCCGTGCTGCATATCTTAGTATGAGCTCTCGTCGCCTTAGTGTAAGCGGGATTTCTCCTGTTAGGACTTGAAGTTCTTCTAGTGATGTTGACAGTAGAGTTCCTGTGCACACTATCAGAGCTTTTCTTTGTATTGTATCTAATTGTTTTTAGTAGTTGGTGGCGGGTTGAGTGATATACATGACATCCATAGTCCAGGTTTGACCTAATGAGGGCTCTGTATAGGGTAATTAGTGTTTCTTGATTTGATCCCCATGTTGTTCCTTTTAGATTTCTTATTATGTTTAGACCCTTATTGGAACTATTTATAAGATTGGTGATGTGATGCTTCCAATTTAGATGTTCATCTAGGTACATACCCAAGAATCTTACAACCATGACATGTTTGATTGGATTGTTCTGGATGTATAAGGTGGGGTATTTTAGGGTGTGATTTCGTTTAGGGTGGAATATTATTAATACAGTTTTTCGTGGGAAATTTTGAAGTTCCATATATCCGTCCATCTCCCTATTTTGTTTAAACTTTGTTGAATTTCATCAATTGTTTGGTGGTTACGGGGTTGCCTGATCTCCATAGCCCGCTGTCATCTGCAAATTGTGACAGGTCTATTTTTGTTGAAGCAATGTTCTTATCTAGGTCATTTATCATGGTGTTAAAAAGAGTGGGGCTGAGCACACTCCCCTGAGGGTTGCCATTTTCTAGTGAGTGTGCTTTGGAGGAAGTGTCCCCTACTCTGAAGATAATTTTTCAACCTGTTTGTAAGTTCTCAATCCAGTTGAATATTCTACCTGTTAGCCCGTAATTGTTTAGCTTGGCTATCAGGCCTTTGGTCCAGACTAAGTCGAATGCTTTCTCAAGGTCAAGGAAGACAGCAATTAGATTTCTATTAGATTTCCTTTTGTTATTGAATGCTAATTTAATTGCTGCTTCTAGCCTTATTAGTTGATCCGTAGTGGATCTATTATTCCTGAACCCGCACTGGTTTTCTGAGAATAGTTGGTTGCTTTCCATATGGTATTTTAATCGTTTGGTGATAATGGTTTTCATGATTTTGGTGAGGGAGATGGGTCTGTACGAATTGATGTTATTAGGGTCTTTGTCTGGTTTGAGTATCGGGATTACAATAGGTTGTTTCCATTTGTCAGGTAGTATTCCGACAGACTAAATCATCCTTAGGAGTTTGAGTATTGTTTTAGTTATGTTGTCTGGTAAGTTTTTGTATATTATGTAGCCAATTTGGTCTTCTCCCGGTGATGTTTCCTTTTAAGATTTTATTGCAGTTTCCTATTCATGTGGCGTGATGTCACTGTTTAATTTAGATGTTTTAGGCCATAGGTCTTGGAAATTGTGTTTGCATTAATTTTCAGCTTTTTCCCTGTGCTGTTGAAATTTTGTAGTGTGGATTTTATTGCTGTTCATGTTGGTGAAGTGACTGGCCAGCTTATCCGCTTTTTCTTGATTAGTATTAGCTTCAGTGATTTTGGGGGTATTATTTACTGTTTTTCCTCTAATGACTTTAATTTTGTCCCACATTTGCTTAGAGGTTGTTTTAATATTTAGATTAGAACAGAAGTTTTGCCAAGTTTTTCTTTGGTTTCCTTAATTATTGGCTTTAGTTGTTTCTCCCTATTCTTGTATTCTACGAAATCTAGGGAATTTCTTGTACGTTGGAATTTACGAGTTGCTCTCTTTTTCTCCATAATGGCTACTTTGCAGTTTTCATTCCACTATGGGACTGTTTGCTTGCTGTGGGTCCCACTCGTTTTAGGTATGCTGTTTTCTGATTCCACTTGTATAGTGGAAATGATGTTATTATAATAAGTATTGATGTTCTTGCTTTCGAGTTGTATGGCATTGATCTTATTTAGTATATTTTTAAATTGTTGGCAATCAGCTTTATCATACCTCCTTCTGGGTTGTTTGGTGATGGGGTTAAGTTGTGCTGCGGTCTGCAGGGTGATTATGATTGGAAAGTGGTCACTGCCGAGAGTATTGGTTTGATCCACTCTCCAATCACTGATCTGAGCAAGCTCAGGCGAGGACATGGTGAGGTGAGCCATTTTCTGGGTTAATTCTAGTTTGTGACCCATCATTGAGGATGGTCATATTTGCTTCGGTTGTCCATCTTGCAACCAGTTTTCCTCTTTTATCTCTTCCATCTCCCCCCCCCCCCAGCTCGCTGTGAGCATTAAAATCTCCGCAGACTATAGTGCCCATGGAGTTATGTTGAGTAAGCTGCTTATATGTGGTTAGATTGATTATGTTCTCACTTCCTCCAGGATCATATATGTTTATTATTTGGATGTTTTTGGCTCCCGTGTTAACTGTTATTGCTTGGAGTTCGAAGGTCTCGCTACTACCTGGTAAGGTTGGTATGGTTATGCTGGCAGTATTAGGTAACGTTTTGATAACAAAAGTTGAAAGACCCCCACCCTTTCTCCCATTATTTCAATTTTTAAAGAAACCTGGTGCATATCCTAGTATCGTTGGTTGGTAGTTTGGGCGTTCAGGGAGATGGGTATCCTGTATACATAGTATGTCTGGTTTGGTTGCTTGGTCATTTATTTTACTTTTTAGTTCAAGGAGGTTTTTTTTGATGCCTATGCAGTTCCACTGCCATATTATTAGGTTGTTTTTGGTTGTGATATTTATGAAGGTGTTGGTCATTTATCTATTATATTATGTTGTCGCATTTGTTGATCTGGTTGTTGATGTTTTGTAATTATTGAATTGATTGTATCAAGGACGTTTCCTATTGTTTGTGAGATTTTAACCGTTTCTGTCATTAATTCTTGGATCATTGGTATTGTGGTTGTTACTGGGGTACCTTCAATAGGAGTGGTCATTCTTGCTTTGTTGGTGTTGTTGATAAGGTTTTGCCTTTTCATTTCTTTAGTTTCCTTTTCCGTGTTTCTTTTGTGGTAGCCTTTCTTTTTGGGGGCTGTTGGTTGGTTTCCTAGTTTTGTTTGTAGTACGCGCGCACAGCAACACACACACACACATACGTCAGTAAAAGAGTTAGTATTTATAGTCACACTACTCCACATTCACACAAATTGGCAACTTCAATAGTCTCTTTCCTAGAGATCTGGTTAGCCCTGAGAAGGGCTGTGTTTTAGAACTTAAGATGCACCCGGCTAATGGTGACATCTCCCAGGCCGGGCACCACAGACACATCGTCGGCTACAGTCGTTCCAATTGATTTCAGTGGGTGGGATCGCAGAAGGGGGATGAGTGGCCTCATCATTCCAGTTCTTACTTTGTGGAATGGTGAAGACTTCTGTCTTCCCCTATGTCACACGCGGGGACGATGAGGTCTCCTTATTTCCTCTTCCCAGTTTTCAGTCTGGCGAACCACTGGTCTTTGTACTGGTGGCAGAGGCTGTGGCTGTGGCTGTAACTGACGTGCCTGTAGTGGTGCTATTGCCTGTGGAGGCGTCCTTACCTCAGCTTTCACCTCACACTGAGGCATAAAATGAAGTGAGCCAAGATCTTTTGTTCCTTCTCTTTTTTCTTATTCCTCTCCTCCTCTTCCTCAATCCTGGTTTCCTCCTGTATTGCCTCCATAGCCAGCTCATCTAATATACACCTGGCATACTCCAGATGCATCTGAAGTTCCAAATATTAAGCAATTCTATTACTCATTCTGCTACTGTTGACAGGTCAACGATGGGTAGCCAGACTTGACTTGATTTTAATTATAGAGGTGTGCGCACATATTGTGCATTTGCCTCTTGTTTATGTCCGCACAGCAGACTGATAAATGATCCTTGGGGGAATGAATCCGTGCCACATCCCCCAAGCTTTAAAGCTCTCAAAGAGAGCTGCTAAATTGCCTAAAGGTCGTAAGACAACTAAACCACAAACGACCTACACTAGCTGGAGAATTGACTTGGATGCTGAATGGGTAAAGTACGATTAACGTTTAACTTCATCATCACACTCCTCAGTATAAGAGGAGACTCGTTGGCATGCAGGTATTATCGGACTCTCTTTCTTCATCCCGTAGGGTCTCCAGTCCGCACATGCAGCATGTTATATCACGCACGCACATGCCACTCCACCAAAGCGCCGGCCGTACTTGGTTCACATCTAGTTCAGTTGTACTAATGGAAAAAACCCAATGCCAATAATGTGTAAGCCACCTGTGCAATTACCCCAATCCATTAAGTCTTAAAATTTTCCTATCACCTATCAAGCCAATCATTCTAGTACATAGTGTACATAACACACAAGTCCCTAACAGAATTTAAATACTAGTATGTCAAAGCGACTTAATAAGAGTTTGTTAAATATTAGGTGTGCAGAATACGGTTAACTTTTTTGAACGGCAGTAAAAATGATCAAATCAGAATTATAGATTCTTTGAATTGGGATTCCAAGCCAAAATGGAATCCCTAGTTTAAAAGACAACTTGGAGCCCTTAAAGGGCTATTTTGGAAGGAATGTCCTTCGGCGGTCTTCTAGCTCCTTACATTTGGCTGCAGTTCGTTTATCTTGCCTGATGATATCCGGGAAATGATATCCGTGTTACGCAGACAAGTATCTGGCTGCCTCCACCAATTTAAAGATTGGGTAGTTTCCATAGGCGTCATCGTAGTATGTGGAGAGAATTCTGACTTCGAACGCATATTGAGTTGGTCTGGGTTTGAAGGTATCTAGGGATCTACATGCTAAGTATTTTTGGCGCTGATGTAATTTTTCCCCCTTTTTAACGTCACTTAGCGCTGCCTCTAGTCCCATTTCAATTAACTCCTAACTCCTTTTGGGTGAGGTCAGTTTCCTCTTCTTTTTCCTCAACCTCTTCTTCTACTTCCACTATTTCATCGCTAGATGAACACATTTCCAGGTCGGCTGCTGCATCATCATGGGGGACTTCCTGACTGCCGATCGCTGCGATTTATATCCCTGAAGCACGAACGTGAAAGAAAACATCCCCTTACACCAAAACTTATAATACTACTACCATAACATGGAACGCGCGACCTAAAAGAAACACTCACGTTGACGTTTTACTTACAAACACATACATACACTATCTGACAAGACAGAGAAACGAAGTGCTTATAGTCACACTTCTATTTTTTTAAAATATACACAAATTTTGGCAATTTGATTAGTATTTCTTTTCTAAAGTGTTGAGGTAGCCTTGAAAAACGGTTGTTGTGTTGACGGGGAGTTATGGCAATATTTTATAGTCTAAGGTTACGTCTCCGTCTGGCGGCAGGCTTTCCCACCGGATACGGTCTGCTTCTTCGGAAAGAGAAGGAGAACACTTTTGTGTCTGCACGACAGTCGACAAAACCTCTGTCTGGTTTCTGATGCTGTTGCCGCTGCTGCTGTTGTTGTTGCTGTTCTCTCTGCTGCTTCTGAAGTCTATACTTCTCCGTCCACTCCTCTTGTTCTTTCGTGATTTACTGTCTGAAGACTTCTTCTATCAGGACTTTTGCTATTGTTAACATCCTGGCATTCTCAATCTTTTCAGGATTCGGTATCAGGCTTGCCTGACACGGTGTAAATTCACGTAAGCTTCGGTCAGCTTGGCTAGTCTTCAAGGCATCTTCGTAGGTTTACGAGTCAACAACGGATGGCCAGACTGGAGACTGCCTCGATTTATATGTCTCAAACGCGGACGCGATAGAAAACATCCCTAGAATTATTTTGTTGGGTCGGAACGTTATGATAGCTAATTTCATGGTGAGGGACAGAAAGAACTCAAAGATCATTTATAATAAAAACATTTTTGAAAATAAACGACAGACACATTGTTTCAAAATACAACATTTATTCAACAAACAGCTAACAACTAATAATTAACAATAATATTAAAAAAACTATTTTTGACAAGGTTGACAACGTTGTGATGTCAAGTTAGATTTCCACTGATGGAAATCAAGTAGCCATTGATGTACACTACGTTTCCTAGCTAAAAACAAAAGATAGCCATAACAGTCACAAAACCATCGATCTACTTTCTCATCGTTTCTAGAAGAGTTACCATCAAAATAAGTCACTAAATATTCTAAGGAATATCCAAGACTGCGTTGATGAAAAAAATGCACACAATATTGTCCCCATACCATGGAATCGGTGCCTTGTAATATCACATTATTGAATCGTGTCGTCTGGGCATTTCTTCTCATAAAGTCGATGATGTCGTCTTCCAAAGGGGGTAATCCATACGAATCAAAATACTCCATACAATCCTTTTTAGGGAATTAGACGACGACCCAGTGGGTTCCTGGGAGATGACTGTCGTCCGTGTTGATGACATAAGCTTGATGGTCTTGAGATTTGTGATGAGGTAGTTCATCTTTAGCACACACGACAGGATTCCAATAAACAGTGCACGAACTGTTGTTCAAAAGCAATACAGTTCCCAGGTATCCATTTTTTGTTTTGTTTTTTCACAGGTAATGATAAGTCATTCAATTCAATACTGAATTTTTGTTTGAAAATCTCTGACAAGTAACCGTTTCTCTCCTTCGTCTCTGCAGTCTGGGCTAAGAGAGCTTCGTTTCGATAGATCTACAGAGTAGTCAATGGAGGACAGGAATGATCACGCAAGTCTTTATCCCACTGATGCAACATTGCTTCTTCCAAGATGAGACTCCAAGCGTCCTCCAGATACTCGTCCAATTTTTCATCTTGACTCATCATCAGACATGAAGTTGACTGGGACGATCGTTGTGACATCCATAGCAATCTATCTTGGTCAGTTCCGTAATTTTATCCGCCAGGTGTTTGGCAAAACAGGACACTAAATGTTGTTTCTGTTCTGGCCATCTGGACGTGACCACTATGTCCGCTTCTTGTTTGTCTTGGGTTTCTGCCTTCACGATATCCTCCCATTTCATTTCCAAAGATTCTCCACCTTTCAATGAGGAATAAGAGTCTTCCATATTTTCAAATAGTCTAGAATGACGTCTCTCAAACTGTTGATTTCTATGGTATTGTTGAATTCGGCATACAGGATGACATTCACCGTCTATATTAGATCTTCTACAAACTGAAGTTCCATTCGCAGTTGTCCGGATTTTATAGGGTGGAAATTTCGCTCGTCGCTGCCTTGGTCTGGAGTGAAATCAAAGACCCACAAAGCATAACCTACTTCATAATCTTCGTACCTAATGCCGTGACTGCTGTTGGTCCCCAACTGTCCCATGGCTTTGTACAGGGACAAGAACAATCTCAAGTAACTCCTCTGGGCAAACTTAGGTTCGAAAGGTCTGGTACACAAGGTCTTGAAATCGCGACTGACTTCGATCTTGGACATTCTATAGTGTTTAAACTCGAAGGGAATGTCAGTGACGGCTCTGTTGAGGGCTGCATTGCTCAAGATACCAACGATTAAACTTTTGAGTAACTATCCTTGGAACAGATGATCTTCGATCTTGAGTGGGAGTCCAGAAGCAATGGTGTAAGTTTTCACTTCTACGCGTCGTATCGGATACTTGGCATTTGTTCTACTCAAAGTATTTCCCTCTTTAGGTAACACTTCTACGCGGAGCACGTAAAGTCTGGCTTCTTGGATGACGGTTTTGTAATCGTTGGTATGATCCATCAAATGGAAAGCGGTTCAGCTGTGATTTAGTCTCAGGCGGATATTCACTCCGTTTAGCAAATACTTATCTTGCAACCACATGTCCAAATGCAAACAATCCATCAGTTCTAAACTACTTCCTTGCAGGATTTTCTTTCGATGGTCGTTAAAGCCTACATTGTGAGGATCGCCATCTTCTGTCAGGGCTATGCCGTTAAACTTGTTCTCGCCTGCTGTGTCAGGTTTCCATACCACGCAAGCATCCAGATGAGTGTTCCTGACATCTTTTCCGTACGTCAAGAGATTTTCAAGGTACGCTTGGTAAGGGTAAGTATCCATGCTACTGCTGACCAGTTTGTTATTCAAGTACAAATCCACTTCGCTGAACGAGTTAGTGAGACCCCTCAAACTGGTGTTGAAACAAAGCAGTCGACACCCTCTTCGATGGCAAACCGACAAAGGCACCGAATTTCTGAACCAAGCTTTCCAAAAAGAATTAAAGAGACGAGACATTCGTTTTTTCACCACCGAGAAATACTCTTCTAACTGGAACAACAGGAGCCTAGCGTCCAACTTCAGTCACCCTCCCATGAGCCACCATAACAAACAGAATCCTCTTTTAGACTCCCATCTGACCTCCAGCTACCCCACGGATAGTAGAACTCTGGACTTATGAATAAGTTTGAGGGGTCTCACTAACTAGTTGCTCGATTTAGAAGTCAATGGCAAGAACCAGGCAAATTTTGGAAAAGACGTTTATTTCTAGCCACGATTCCAGGTGGCCAAATGAGAGACATCGGCTAAATCGGCTTGCGATTGAAGATCGATGCCCTCCACTCAGGTGCGACTTCTGGAAAAGTTCCGTCGAATGGGTTTGTGTAAGGTGTACGTGGCTTATTTTTGTAACCACTGTTGTACTTGATGTAAACGGACACTTTTCAGTCGAGTTTTGGCAGCACGATACAATTTCTGAACTCCTCCGTAACCCTCAGGATGGGATGGATCGTAGTAAATGCTGGCTTACACCTTCTTCTTTTTTTTAGTAGGTTATACTCTTCGCTGATGCTACTCTAAATGGGCGAGCTTGCCGTTTGAAAACGGCTTTACGTGTCCGATGTGCCACGGGAGTAGAAGTCGAAGGCAATGGTGGTGGTGGTAGTGGTGATGGTCTTAATGGGACGGCTTTGGTCTTCTTTTCTTTTTTCACTTCTGCTTTCCCTTCTTTGTTTTTGACTTCTTTTGAAGGAGGAGTGGAGATCATCATTTTAACCCAAGTTCTAAGTTCTTCTCGTTGTGGTGTAGGGGAAGTGTCAACAAGGACGCTGATTTCTTACTAGGTATGGAAGCTGCTGACGGTGTTTGAAAGACTTCTCGTGCTTCTTCTTCCTCATGCATCCGTGGGGATGCATCTGTCTTGACCACTGGGGGTGGTAGTGGTGGTGATGGACTTTTCATCAGGGTCTTAAAAAATTTCAGGGTTGCTATTGTCGTTACACCTAATGTGTTCTGGCGAAAGAGTTTCAGTCGTTGCAACAGTTGGTCCGTTGTTCTTGCCAACGATGGTATTCCATCCATCGTTTGTAAGGTACTAAAGCCAGTTTTCTTCCTTCCATCAGATTTCAATGGTCACGTCTGAGATCCTTTGACTCCAGAGATCACTTTTATCTTCCCGACCGTTTTTATCTTGGACCCATGGGTAAAACACCTCCCAGGAATCCTCCCTGGATGACCCCCGCTATTCCTTCGACAAGAGGTCCTAAAAAATTCCTCCGCGTTGCACCAACATCTTTTTCTTTTGACGAATGGGTGTTTTCTTTTGGATCTTTTGGCGACGAACGTGTCGATGCTTGGCTATGCATTCTTTCTGATGTTTAGACAAAGGTATCGTTCCTTTTAAGACATTCAGACAACATTCGCTCACGGTATTGATGACGTCTTTGGAGGAGGTTTGAATGAGTTTTATTTTATCGTACGGGTGGAGAAGCTTTTGACAGGACGACAACACGTCCCAATGTCTGGCTAAACGAGGAGGCACTCCTTTCCTTTTCTATCCTTTTTTAGCCAGAGAGTAGTGTGCTCTTCCTTTAGGGGACATCTGCTTGGTTCAGGAGCAAAAATCCATTGAAGTCCATCGCTTGACAGGCGTCCTTGTATCATATTTGTCTATGGTTTGAAAGAAGAAATCCTCCCCTTTTTTTGCTACTGTATTTCTTTGGACGAGTGTGTCTTTCCTGGGGGTGACGTCGATGCTTGGCTAAGCGTTTTCTCGCATGACGAAACTGTCCTTTTCTTTTTCCTTTTCCTTTTTGGACAGACGTACGACGATGGTGACGGTGAGCACTTCTTTGAGGGACCATCTTTAGGCGTTCAGGAGCACAAAAACAGTGATCCCATCGTTTACCTCAGGTCATTCTTATACTGGAATGCGTCGCCACTGATTGTCTTTACGTCGTATGAACTTGATGACAGTCATCACGCGTCGTGGAGGAGTTATGTCGGCACACCTTGTTTTTAAAATTTAGTTCTAAAAAGACTATTTTCAAGGTAGGAGAGACCAAGGCGAGAGATGTTGCATAACATGAATAGTAGAAATATATTAAATGTTCAAAGCGAATTTTACTATTGCCATTTTTATTTCTAGCGGTTATTCCAGTGGATGTTGTATGATGCATACATGCTATTTTTAAAAACAAATTGCTCATTTTAAACACTATTGTAAAGCTAGGAAAAGTCTTCAAAATAACTGTTGCAAGAAAAGAATATATTTAAGATATTAAAGGTCTGTAAATGTGGTTGCAGCATGCCATATTTTGGAATTTAGTCCTAGAAAGACTGACATAAAGGTAGAAAAGGTCCTGAAGGGAGTTTTTGCATAAAATGAATATTTGAAGATATTAAACATCTCAAGGGACTGTTATTAACACCCAGTACGGTTATATTTCACAGTTATGTGGGTCATTCCAAATCGTTGTAAGATGTTTGCATGCCATTTTGGGGAATGTAGCCTTAGAAGGACTGATTTAAACGGAAAGCTCTTGAATAGAGTCTAGGATTAGTAGAGCTAATAAAGTAGAATTGTAGACATACCAAGACATTCAAATTGAAATTTGTGTCTTTTGGACATCCTCCTTACATGATTTTACAACAAATGAGTATAACATCTTCATGGCAGTAAAAGGTATGACACCTATTCTTACAGAGGGTTACAGCTTAGAAATGTCTAAAAGAAATCTTATGCTTGATTAAAGGTATTGTCATTTCATATGTGGTACAAATGATAACGTAACAACTCTGTGATGATTTTAAGATTTTTTATGTTGTTATTTGCAATTTTATAATATCAAACAAACGAGAAATCCGCATATTAAAAACTAATTCTGTGTTGACAACTTTCCAGTATGATGACGTCAGCCTCAAGATGGGGATGCAGTCAACATCTGCTATGATATGCATCAGTACCTAGAAGTTGATGAGGAAATAAAAGCTGCTTTAAAATATTTTATCAAACATGAGATGTTGATCTAAGGTGTCCAAGTACTTCATTCAATGTATATCCATATACATGCCAAAATGTACTGTTAGGACTCTATGGTCTTAAATTCAGTAAAAGAAAAGTGTTAAGAGTCTATGCTCTGAAAAAAAGTAACATAAAAGAGTGGTAGGCAACACGTTTTGTAAAATTTAACAAATATACTTTATTTCCCTAGAATACAAAATGAAAATGAGAAAAAATAACTTACAGTGTTGCGAATTAAATCCCCAAATAATCCAGGAATTAAAGACACAAGTAGCAGTAATTTAAAGTCCTGAATAAAACTCAGTAAATTTCCTGAAGAAATCCAAAAACTGAAGGTGATGACATGTCTGTTATAGCTTATAGAGTGTTATTGTGTCAACAGTTTTTTGTTGAGTTACAGAAATACAATTCCAGATTTGAATGCACTGTATATTCCAGTGAATGTCTCTATCCAAGAACTTTATCAGAGCACTTTTGTATTTGAAGAAAAAATATAATCATTTGTATTCAATAATTTGAAGAAATAAAATTCAGGCCAACTGGAGACAACATAATATATAATTTGAAATTGCTAGATCTTAAAGCACGAAAGACTTTGTCCTCTCAGTTGCAAGAATATATTGTTCTCTACTTGACCCCAGGTGACAATTAGCATTTTCTATTTTAAATAAATGCCTTCTGGAAAATAACCTTCTAGAGTGATCCTGTTGTTTCTAAAACAATAACCTGAATTATCTATGATTCACTTAGGAAATTCCAAAACCTAGATCCAGATAAACATATTTACTTCTTCTGTTAATAATAATACTGATATTAAATCCATACACACGGAAAATATTGTAGCTATGAAATTTAAACAGAATGAAATCTTTATAAAAATGTCAATTTGTGTGAAGCAGAAATGAAGTCAGTTTTGGACAAAGTAAAATCCAATATACAATGTTACATTGCAATTGCATGTAATGAAATAAAATTAAAATAAAACTAACAAAGAAAGGAAATTAAATATATGTAACAATATATAATCCTCAAGGGAGTTCTGGCAGAGAATGAATATACTGAAGATATTAGTTGCCTTAAATAGTTGTTACTATTTCTCCACCGTATTGTAATTCACAGCTATGGGGGTTATTCCAAGCTCTTGTAGTATGCTTTCCTGCCATATTTTGGAATTTAGAACTATATGACTACCTTAATGGTAGAAAAGGTCTTGATGAAGATCTGAGAGGAGTTTGTCTATTGGCCCACATATTCTTCAAGGGAAATGTTGCGGAAAAATAATAATGTCAAAAGGAATATTTGGAAGATAATAATGGTCTAAAGGTGTTGTTCCTATTGCCGCATAAGTTATATTTCACAGCTATGAAGTTATTTCAAGTTGGTGCATTATGCTTACGTGTGATATTTTGGAATTTAGTCCTACATAGACCGATATAAAAGAAGGACAGGTCTTGAAGGGAGTTTCTGCATGTAGTGAATGTTTGGAACATAGTTAAACAAATCTAAAGGTATTGTTACTATTATCCCATAGAGCATATTTCATGGTTATTAGGCTTATATAAAGTTGTTGCATTATGTTTGCATGATAGTCTTTGAATGTTGGGTTAGACAGACTGATTTAAAAGGGGGCTCCGAGTGGCCGAGTGGTCTAAAGCGCTCACCGTTACGGATCAGTGCCATCTCACCTCTGTCTACGTAGGTTGGAATCTCGGGTTCGGCCAATGTGTATATGTGAGAAAGCTTGCCAGTAGCTTCTCGTGGGTCCGTGGTGTTCGTTCCGGTATTTTCCCAGGTTCTTCCTCCACCATTTATACTGGCCGCCATGTATAGCCTATGTTGTGCTGAACAATGGCGTTAAACCCTACAACAACAACAACAATTGATTTTAAAAAAGGAAATAATCGTGCTGGGAGATGTTGCATAAAATTAATATTGTTACGAGTCTATGCTCTTAAAATATGTAAAAGGAAAGAGTAAAGGCAACATGCTTTGTAAAATATAACAAGTAATTAATTTCTTTCTCTAGAATGCAAAGTGAAAAATGAGAAAAAAGAGAACTTTCGGTATTGCGAGTTAAATCCAAAATTAATTCAAGAATTAAAGCCACAAGTCTTAGTAATAAAATGTCCTAAATGGAAATCAGTTCAAGTCCCGAAGAATCCAAAATTGGAGGCGATGACTCGTTTGCTATGTTCTTCAAAGTATTAATGTGTCAACAGTCTCTTGTTGAATCACAGAAATATTATTCCAGGTTTTAGTTCAGTATAAATTCCAATGAATGTCTTTATCCAAGAATTTTGTCAGAGAATATGTGTATCTTCAGAGAAAATAATCACTTGAATTCAACAATTTGAAGAAAATAAAATTCAGCCCAAACTGGTCACAACATAATACAACCTAAAATGCTAGATGTTAAAGCACGACTGGTAAAATCCTCACAGTCACAAGATAATATATTTCTCTGCTTGACCTCAGGTCACAATTTGCATTTTCTAACAACAACCATTACCTAATGGAAAATAACCTTCTATAATGATCTAATGAGCCTTGTTTATTTACAATACTATTGCCTACAAAATTCACTTAGTAATCTCCAAAACCCTGACTCTGATCAACATATTTAGTCCTTCGTTGTTTACCTGAATGTGTGTGTGATCTAGTTTCTTAAGGTAGCTTTAACAATATAACCTGAATAATAATCCTGATAATAAACTCATACACATAGAGGATAATGATGATATTATTAGTTGTTTCCATAAATGAAATAAAAAATTGAAAACGTCAATCAGGTCAAGCACAAATGAACTCAGTTTCGGACAAGGTGAAGCAGCAAACAATGTTACATTACAATAACTTGTAATGAAATCAAAATAAGTTAAACCTAACAGACAAACAATTAAGTTAAATATACCTAACAATAGTATGATATTAAAAACCTAAAGGTGTTGCTACTTTTCCGCAGTAGAGTTATATGTAACAGCAATAAGGGTTAATCTAAGTTGATGCATTTTGCTTGCATGGAATGTTTTGGAATTTAGTCCTATATATACCGATTAAAGGCAGGAATGGTTTTGAAAGGCGTTCTTGCATAAAGTGATTATTTGGAACATATCAAAAATATGAAAGTGCTGTTATTGTTGGCACATAAAGTTTTATTTCATAGTTTGGTAGTTATTCCAAGTTGTTGCGTGATGCTTAAATACCTCATTTCAAAAATTTAATCCTAGAAAAACTGATTCAAAGTATGTTTCGAAGAGAGTACCTGCTGAAAATGAGTATTTGAGACATATTGTAAATGTAATGGCCTGCTGAAAGCGGCACATCATATGCTCTGCTCACATCGACCAAGTTTAATTGGATAAACATATTTTCATTCAATGAGTTTGATATAAACATGGAGAAAACAACTTTAGGAAATCAAATTTATAATTCAATATTATGTGTTACACGTGTTATGGAAAGAATTAATTGTTTCTTTGTGCGCAGTTCAGGATCCCTGCTGTGCACCATTGCTCCCTGGTGTAAACACTCCTCTATACCTTGAAATAGAGTTATAGTGGGAGCTAATAATCAATCCTAAATGAACCAGAAAGGATATATATACATATAACTGGTTCCAATATAAAACGTATACCTGAATGGAATGTCAAACTGAACCTTAGCTACGGACAATAAATTATTTATAAACGTAACAGTATAATTCTTAAAAATACATTCATCAAACAATCTACAGTCATATATTGTTACTGAGACCCATTACAATTCTATTTAGAGACCAAATTATATAGACTGGAGTAACAAAGAATGTTAGCTCATTGCTCAAGAAAGTTCTTTCAAAAGCTGTGGTAGTAACGATGACAGCAAAGAATGTATATTTTAGGCATGTAGAACCCCAGATCAGTCTTAAAGATCATCAAGTGATGATATACATTTTCTAATAATTCGAGCATAAATAAATCTGTCCCCTGTTGCACATTCATTTATGTAATATGGGTTCTGAGTCATGTCAATCTGGCAAAACGAAATCCCCGAGGTAGTCTTTTGAATCCAGGTCTCCTTCACCTGCTGAAATCTGAACCACTTAGTGAACAAGAAATGACTGCTCTAACAAGGGATAGTGATAAGACATTGTTTCAGTAGAATAACACTCAGCTGGAAGCTCCATCAGTAAGCACTTCTCTGCCGACCAGCTAGAAGACGGGAGTGATAAGAAGGTAATAGACCAAAAGAGGGAAAATTACTCAAGAAAACTACAAAATTGATGGTCCAACAAACAAAAGTATGAAAGAAAAAATGACTAGTTGAACAAGTACCAGTCAGTAAAAGACATACATCACACGTTTGCAGAACACCTTCAAATATTAAGGTAAAAACCTAATTGATGGAGAAAAAGCCGATTGTAAACTACTCACAATGAACTAAGAAGTTTCTGTTAAAAGAATTCCACTTAACATAATATTTATCCCTGCAATACCAACTTAGAGAGTTTATAAATTTTTGAAAATTATTGCAGCAAGAACATTAACAGAGCTAAATATTATTGGAAGATGTCACATGAGGTTTGCAACATATATAATATCTGACAGCAATGCTTTCGCATGTAATCTAGGCATATCTAACAGTGCTTCCGAAGACACAGAAATTGGCAATAGTTACCTCAAATTACAAGTCTGGCAGTACAGGTGTCAAAACTAAGCATCCATATCTATCTTAATGGAGTCTGTGATCGAGTTAAAATAGCACTGCAATTTAATATGTGGTACTAATGAAAAATAAAACAACTAGGTTATTATCTTAAGAATTTTATTTCTGTTATTACTTACAGTTTTATAAACTTGGGGATAAATCCAAAGAAATCTACGTATTAAGAATAAATTTTCTGATGTCAACTGTTTTGTATGAGAACTTCAGCCTCAAGGTGGGAGATTCCTTCAAAAGCTGAAATCAGGTGTATATGTACCTTGAAGTAGATGAAGAAATATTAAACAAAAGCAAATTTAGAATATTTTATAAAACTTGAGAAGGCAATCTAAGGTATCCAAGAACTTTATTCAATATATATAAATATACCAACCAAGATGTACAGTGAGTTGTCTCCCCCCTTACAATATGATGCTTTTATAGGTAATGGGAAGCTAGCCACAAAATGATTGAAATGGTTAGGACCTTGGCAAAAACCTTACAACATGCATTAGCATTGTGTTTAAACTAAATGTTTCATTCTTTGTAGGTGTAGGAAAAATATTAAATATAATTGCTTGCTTTTTGTCTTCTTTATCTCTGGAAATAGCACTAAGCTGATTATTTTGGTATTAATTGGGTTTAGAAGGAATTCCTCTATGAACTTTTGTATGGCTGTAAACTGCAAACAAAACAAATTATATCACTTACTTGCGTTCAATGTTGTTTTTAACAAAAGTGCGCGAAAGTCATGAAACTACTTCTGAAACCCATTTTGCCCATGCTAAACAATGAATAGCCGTTACGATAGTAGGTTTGCCATCGAAGAGGTTGACGAACACTTTGTTTCAAAACCTTTAGGGCTCGCACTAACTTCGTGCTCGATTTTGGAAGTCAATGGCACGACCCAGGCAAATTTGGAAAAGACTTTGATAACACGAAAAACATATTCGTAGCCACGAGACATCGGCTAAATCGGCTTGCAATTGATGTTCGATGCCCTCCACTCGGGTGCGAATTCTGGAAAATGTTCGTCGAATAAGTTTGTGTAAGGTGTACGTAGCTTGTTCTTTTAACCATCGTCACACCTGAGGTAAACGAACATTTTTGAGTCGGATCACCCACTCCTCACTGATGCTACTCTGGATGGGGTGAGGTGGTGGTTTAAAAACGGATTTACGTGTCCGACGTGCCACGGGAGTAGAAGTCGAGGGTAGTGGTGGTGGCGGTGGTAATGGGATGGTTTTTGTCTTGCTTTCTTTTTTCACTTCTGGTTTCCCTTCTTTCTTTTTTACTTCTGGCGAAGGAGGAGTGAACATCATCTTTTAAACCCAAGCTTTGAGTTCTTCTCGTTGGTGTGTGGGGGAGGTGGACAAGAAGGACACTGAAATCTTACTGCGGATGGGAGCTACTGACGGTGTTTGAAAGGCATTTCGTGCCTCTTCTTCCTCAGGCATCTTTTGCCACAGGGGTTGGTGGTGGTGATGGACAATTCATCAGGGTCTTAAAATCTTTCAGGGTCCGTTGTGCTGTTTTGTCTAACGCTCCCTGGTGAAAGAGTTGAAGTCATTGCAATACTTGACGGTGCCGTTGCGATTTTACAATGTCTGACAAATCGCTGCGATCCATCAACAATCGCAATTCGTGTTGTAACTGGGACATCTCGGTCTAATGAGGTAAATACGGGGTCCGTTGTTCTTGCCAACGATGGAGTTCCATCTATCGTTTGTAAGGCACTAAAGTCAGTTTTCGTCCTTCCATCAGATTCCAAAAGTCACGTCTAAGATCTTTCGACACTAGAGGCCCCTTTAATCGTCTTGACCCTTTTTTATCTTGGACCTATCCCTTTGTGAAGCAACATTTCTCCAATTCTTCTTTCTGTCTGTTTAAAATTCTCGACATGTGGTAAAGAAGGAGCAGGTGGCGAAGGCACTGGTACCGGAACAAATTCTTGCGAAGAAGAGAGAAAATCCACTAAATCTCAATTAAAATCGACATATTCTGAAAGTAGACCTGTGTTGACTTTGGTAACCGCTGCTATACCATTACTTCTCGTCTCCACGGCTCGTACACCCCAATTCATTGTATTCTTAGTTTCCTTTATGTTTCAAAAAACAATGTCACATCGATTTACAGCGCACAGACCCTAGCGCACCTATATAGGGAATGTGACGTCACAGAAAGGTCTCTTCGGATTGGAAGACAGACTCCGCGAAGTGACTGAATTTTCTAAAGCGTGTTGGGATTGGTGAACAATCTCAATCCTTTACGATCCGGTCTTCCACTATAAATAAACGCGGTTCACTTCATTCCCTTCACCTGTTCTTTTCACAAGATGTGAACAAACGTTGAGTCCTCTACTCTCGTATCATCGATGCTGTTCCATACGGACTTACTCATGTATGTTAAATCATCATGGTCCATCATTCGGATCACTGACACGTCTCTTTGGAAAAGAAGGACTTATGTGGAGAGACAAGGTTGTCTGAAGCGAGTCCTCGTATACGGTCCAGAGGTTTTGCATTGTTACTCATTATATCATATCCCTATGTTTGTTGTTAAAAATTAATTTACATTAAGTTGGCATAATATATTATTATACCAGGGTCATGCTGCTAGACGAAGTGATCGACTAAGTCGTCTCAAAAATGCAAACTTCGCCGTCTTCTGTTAGGAAAGCGAAAATGACTTCGTCCTGTGATCTTTTTAGAGATATGTTGACTGAAAATACTTTTTGAGACGCCCCTCGCCTTAGCCAGGTTAATTCTAGTATTGTGGTGTAGCGAAATGTAATCAAGCTATCAGTAGCTAGGCCTAGCAGAAACGGCGCTAGGATGTGCAGGTCCTAAGGCAGCAAGCAAAGAGCAGGGCCCCAAGCAAAAAAATCGTATTGCGGAGTTCATGTCAGCCAGCAGCGCAGGGCCCCCCAAATGCGCGAGGCCCAAGGCGGTTGCGTCGACCGCCTTGCTCTGGGGACGGGCCTGAGGCCTCGTTTTGATACCAGTTACTTCGACAAACAAACTCTTACATTCACCGACATGTGTTTTCATAGCTGATTTACTATCCACTTGTGGTGGAAGGGGTGCTCTTGGAGGGGTAGTACCTCTGGTGGAGGTAACAGTCGTACTCCTGTGTGGGTAGCTAGCCCACCTTTGGTCCCCACATGGCGCTCAGCTCTCACTTGTGGCTCCAAGAAGCTGTAGTATGCGTAGCGGCCACACCAGGGGCAACGGCTTCGACTGGCCGGCTAAACCAGGTTGAGGGTAGCCGAAGGGTCTCAAACCCTCGGTGAGTTAGGGCCTGTCACCCATAGCATGCGAAGACTGGACCCGGCGGACTGCGCGAAGGAACCACCAGCTGGTCAACGGGCAGGAAGGCGGACCCAGCAAAGCGACGTGGAGCGCTAAGAGCATGGCAAGACACGCAGAACGCCTTGGTCATCCACTGCACCCAATCTCCATTCCAGCCGTCTAGACTACGTCTTGCCACTGGACATAGTGGGGCCTGGACAAGAGAGTGAGGCTGACGCAGCGCAACTCTTCTTCACTTTAATCCAACTCACGCGCAAGTCATTTATGCATCACCCGTACTCAAGTCCTGCGGCGATGGGCGAGCTGCGACGCGGCAGGTATGGATGCACTGGCAGCCCTAGTAGCAGACCTGCACGCAGGCGGCTCAGGCCATAGGGTCGTCTTCCATTGACCTGAAGCAGAAATGGATTTCGGCAGCCGTCTGAGCGACTAAGCAGACCTCTTTAGGATAGCGCTGCTTACCTCCGTAGCCTGGGGAAGGGGCTAGAAAAGGTGCCCTAAAAAAAAACCTGCTTCAACTACCCCGACCAGCTTACCGCGGCTGGAGGGAATCCCATTCCTGCGGTCGAAACACAAAGAAAACCCGAAAGGTTTTTTCACCCTTGGTGCGTGTAACATACGCACTTTATTTTATCGTGCAGAGGCTGACAGACCAGAGAGAAGAACTGCCTTGATTGCAAGAGAACTTGCTCGCTACAAGATAGAGATAGCAGCCCTGAGTGAAACTCGCTTGGCCGACGAGGGCCAGTTGACTGAAGTTGGAGCTGGCTACACCTTTTTCTGGAGTGGACGTGGCACCGATGAACGCCGTGAATCTGGAGTTGGTTTCACTGTCCAGACGAGTCTGGTGAATAAGCTCTCCAGCTTACCAATGGGAATTAATGACCGTCTAATGATGCTGAAGCTACCTTTACCTGGAAAAAAGCAAGCCACACTCATTAGTGTCTATGCACCAACCATGACCAACTCGGAGGAAGTCAAAGACAAGTTCTACCAGGATGTGGAAGTTCTGATTGCTTCAGTACCAAAGTCAGATAAACTATCATTCTCGGTGACTTTAACGCCCGAGTTGGCGCGGACCATATCTCGTGGGAGGGAGTTATTGGTAGACATGGCATTGATAAGTGCAACAGCAATTGACATCTGCACTTGAGGATGTGCGCAACATATGATCTCCTGATCACAAACACCGTCTTACGCCTACCCAGCCGTAACAAAACAACTTGGATGTACCCACGGTCTAATCATTGGCATCTGATCGACTACATTTTAGTCCGTAGGAGTGACAGGCAGGATGTCCGTGTGACCAGAGCGATGTGTGGTGCTGACTGCTGGACAGACCACAGGCTACTGATGTCCAAGATGAACCTTAGAATTCAACCTCCCAGACGCCCACAGGGAATTAAAGTCCCAAAACGCCTCAACGTCTCCAGGTTGAAAGACTTCAACGGTGAGCAAGCTCTGTCTAAAGCTCTGACAAGCCAGCTAGAAACCACAGACTCTGATACCAATGACATAGAGTAATGTTGGGCAGCCTTCAAACAGCTGGTGTACTCTGCTGCATCTGAAACCCTTGGCGTCACTGCGCGAAAGCACCAAGACTGGTTTGACGAGAACTGTGAAGAAATACAGTCCCTGCTAGAGGAGAAGCACCGTCTCCACCGTGCGTTCAGCATCGACCCCAAGTCCGCTGCAAAGAAAGATGCCTTCAGCACAGTCCGCCAAGCTGTGCAGAAAAAAACTGTGCGAGATGCAGGACACATGGTTGAGCCGAAAGGCTGATGATATTCAGTCTTTTGCCGACAGACACGACATGAAAAATTTCTATAGTGCTCTTCGTGATGTTTATGGCCCAATAACATCAGGCACAGCCCCACTCTTGAGCTCCGATGGCAGCACTCTCATAACCGAGAAGGAGAAGATAATGGAGCGCTGGGCGGAACACTTTGACGGTGTCCTCAACAGACCCTCTTACATCAACGATGAAGCGATCAACAGCGTACCACAGGTGGAGATCAACGAGAGATTGGCTGACCCTCCAACAGTGCTGGAAACTCACAAGGTCATTGAGCTCCTGTCTTGTGGGAAAGTTTCAGGAGCAGACTCCATCCCAACTGAGATCTTCAAGTCTGGTGGGCCCAAACTAGTGGAAAGACTAACCGAGATGTTTTGTGGGATGTGGAAGCAGAAACGCATACCCCAGGATTTCAAATATGCATCCATCATCCACATTTACAAACGCAAAGGAAATCGCCAAACGTGCGACAACCACATAGGAATCTCTCTACTCTGCATCGCAGGCAAGGTCCTCGCCAGGCTTCTATTGAACAGACTCACAGAGCACCTTGATCGTGGCCTACTACCAGAAAGTCAGTGTGGCTTCAGAAAGAAGAGAGGCACCATAGACATGATCTTTGCTGCCAGGCAGATGCAAGAAAAGTGTCAGGAACAAAATGTCTAGCTATACACCACCTTCGTGGACCTGACTAAGGCATTCGACACGGTCAGCGGGGAAGGCCTTTGGAAAATCATGGCCAAATTTGGATGTCCGGAAGTCTTCATTGAAATGGTGAAGCAATTTCATGATGGCATGCTTGCCAGAGTCCAGGACCAGGGTAATTATTCTGAACTCTTTCAGGTTACGAGTGGTGTGAAACAAGGATGTGTCTAGCCCCTATGCTCTTCAGCCTCATGTTCTCCGCCATGCTTATGGACGCTTTCAGGGACAGTGATGTGGGAGTCGGTCTCCGATACCGCCTGGATGGGAAGTTGTTCAAGGTGAGGAGGCTTCAAGCCAAAACCAAAGTCCAAGTTGAAAACATTCGTGACTTCCTGTTTGCAGATGACTGTGCCCTCAACTCCAGCACGGAGGCAGGCATCCAACAGAGCATGGACCTCTTTTCCACAGCGTGCACCAACTTCGGACTCACCATCTCTACCAGCAAGTCCGAGGTGCTGCATCAGCCAGCTCCTGGAAAAGAATATCTGGAACCATCCATCACTGTCAATGGCCAAAAGCTCAAAAATGTGGACAGATTCACATACCTCGGCAGCACCCTATCACAAGCAGTCCACATGGACGATCAGATCAACACCAGGATTGCCAAAGCCAGCGTAGCATTTGGCAGACTCCGCTTAAATGTATGGGATAGGAGAGGAATCAAGCTTGCCACTAAACTCAAAGTCTATTCAGCAGTTGTTCTCCCCACCCTCCTCTATGCTTGTGAGACCTGGACTGTGTGTAGCCGCCATGTTAAAAAACTGAACCACTTCCACCTGAGCTCCCTGAGAAAACTGCTGAAGATCAGATGGCAGGACAAGGTACCAAACACAGAGGTGCTCACTCAGGCCGGCATGACAAGCATGCACACCATTCTGTGCAAGGCACAACTCTGATGGGCTGGCCATGATGTCCGCATGCCGGAAGAACACCTACCCAAGAAGATGTTCTATGGAGAGCTACAGAAAGGCAAGAGATCTCACGGTGGTCAACGGAAGAGGTACAAGGACACCCTCAAGGCATCACTGAAGAATTTTGGCATTGACCCTGACAGTTGGGAGAATGTCGCTGCTGATCGATCTGCTTGGCGCAGTCAAATCAATGCCGGTGCGGCAGCCTTTGAGCAGAAAAGTCTGGCGAACGCAGCTGAAAAACGTGCTCTGCTCAAATCCAGGAACAACACTTCTGCATCTCCCAGTCAGCAACCTACACATCCATGTCCCCACTGAAACAGACTCTTCCGGGCCCGGATTGGACTGATTAGCCATCTCCGGACCCACCCCAAGTGAATCGATGACATAAATGGTCCTCATCGACACCGATGGACTAACATCACTATTAACCTTTCCCGAGTAAGTTAGCAACAATCACTGTCCTAGACCAACAAATTGGTCTCCGGGTTTTTTTTAGTTCTGTCAGAACAAAAAAGCAATAAAGCGGAGACCTATTTGTTGGTCTATCATGGTCCTATTTCCGCTTGTTATCCTTTGATAATAAAAACTTACAAACTTGTGTTTCGAAAATTTAACGATGGTATGTAAATAGAATTTGTGTTTTAAGACCAGAATCAGTGTTCTGGATATTTTAAGTGCCTATCATACACTATTACGTCATAAAATTAGTTGGAAACTGAAGTGAATCAGTGACGGGAAAATAATGGCGGACATCACTATATCTGGGAAGTAGGCTCACCAGGTTATTAGATTGTTTTCGTGAATCATCGAGCAAATATATTCAGAAAAATATACAATTCATAGAAAGCAAATCCTAGGTATTGTGTTATTTAAGATTTAACTTTAAAATGCAATTACGTAAGTCAGACAATGCTATGTTGTGGAGGGATTCGCGAGAAGCGGTGTAAGGTCAAAGTTGTTTTGTTACTTAACTCATATTTGTAAAAATACAGAGAAAAAAAGCGAAGCAGATACTATTTAACCAATGCTTAAAAATTACAAGTACGTAGACAAATAAACAAACCATAAGTTTGCAATCCTATCAACGGACTGTTGTAATGAAGCTCTATATGGTGAGTGATTACATTACGGAAACCCATTTTTCTAAAAATACATGGTCTCGAGACTGTGTTGATTCGTTTGGAAAGAAGGGATTAGTTTAAATACCAACTCTAAAGGAGCCATTTCTGTAATTCTATGCAATTTAGTGTGTTATGTATAAACAGTTACGGTAATGTTTTATCCACAACAACGAAATGACGACTAACAGTATGACGTGAAGACACGTGTGCATTTGCCTACATGTTCATGATAGAGAGGTTGTTTCCAACTGGTTTAGAAATCTTTGAAAGTGCCATTATTATGAACTTTTAGAAAGTATTTTGCTTCAAGAGTTTTTTTAAAAAGAAATTGATTAAGGGTAGTTGTTTAAACATTTTTACTAACTTGCAATTACAATAATGTAATTCGTTACTCCGATGAGATGTGTTACAATGTAGTTTCTGTTATTGTCTTTTTGTAGTCATATGGTCAAAATAATTCAGAAACTTTTCTCCTTGAAAATAAAGTACTGCTTAAATCGGATGTTAAATGCAAATATGTATACTGGGAAATAGAGGGTGTAATTCAAATAAGAGAACACACACACACACACACACACACACACACACACAATAATATCACACATATATATATATATATATATATATATATATATATATATATATATATATATATATAGGCATAGGGCATATATATATATATATATATATATATATATATATATATATATATATATATATATATATATATATCGCGCCTTTCTTGTTTCGCATCCACTTCTCCATGTTCTGTCCAAAAAGAGAAGTCACTTTTCCCTAAAATTCAACCCCAGCTTGACCCCTGTATGCAACACAATTTAGATTTTTGTGTGACTTGATAGTGAAAACCAAAGCCAATCAACAAACAACAACAACAAAGAAACTAATTCATAGCAAAATGGCTGTTAAACCATTCCATATTAAAGAAACAAATATCAGAACAAGAAATAGGAAAACAAAAATGTCAAAAAGGTTTGCGAAACCTACATCAAAACATGAGAAAAATCAGGAAAAGTACAAGAGAAAGGTCACAAACAAGATCAGTTAATTAAAAGATTAGAAGAAAAATAAGGCAGTTAACTACAGCATTACTACTACTCCAAATGGAATAAGATGGGTTGCGAGAAATAGTGCCAAGAAATGACAGCCATAACGCTGGTCTAATCGGATTATGATGGCTTTCGAGAAATAACACCAATAAAAGAAGAAAGTAAAGCTAATCGAAATTTAAAATGTTGGATTGGGAGAAAAAATATCAAGAAAATACAAAAGTGAAGCTGTTCTAAATTGATTATGATGGACTGTGAGAAATATGACGACGAAAATACAAACGTAAAGCTATTCCAAATGGATTACGGGTGATTGTGAGTAATAATGCCAAGAAAAGACAAAGTAAAGCTATTCCAAAAATGCATTATGAGTAATTGCGAGAAATAATACCAAGAAAAGACAATAGTAAAGTGAATATGCACAACTTTTCGCGAGACTAGTACTATGGCGATGTGGCAATTACTGCCAATAGGTTCTGACATGAAAGTAGTCTACGACAAGGCCATCATAGTATTACATTTTCTTTGATCAAATGGTCAGTTCGATTTCTTCGAAATGGTTGAAGATTAGATAGAGCTGGCAAGGACTGGTTGAAAAGGAAATTTTGATTTTAGTAAAAAGACTCTTTTGAGAGCTTATCCAAGTTGTAACTGAGGGAAATAGAGACATTGTTTTATTGATGGAGTTTCAGTACCTTAATAGATTTCAGTTTGAAACACTCCTCACGGAAATTAACATCTGACTCTTTGGTGCGAAACTGAAGCACAGGTGTCCAACACATGTAGATCTAAATGTGATCAGGAGACATTTTAAGTAATTTTTGCCATTTAATTCTTGAAGTAATACGCGCACCTGTCATATAACTATATATTTGTTGTTCAAAATTATTTTACGTTACTTTCATTAATCTGTAGTGATATATTATTATAAAGCAAAATTATATATCTTTGTATGAAGTGATACGATGAAAAGACAATCAATAAGCAAAACACAACAACAAAAATCACTTCAGAAAAATGGATATGAGACCATTTTTTTTTATTTATTATTCAACACAGTAATATATATCTTTGTGTGAACTGATATGATGAAACCCAAAACCAATCAACGAACAACAATAACAAAGAAAACAATTCATAGAAAAATGGTTGTTATACTATTCAATATTCAAGAAACAAATATCTGAAGAGGAATTGGGAAGTAAAAAATATCAAGAAACGTTTTGCCAAACTTGCATCAAAACATAGAAAAATTAGGAAAACCACAAGAGAAAGGTCACAAACAAGACCAGTTAATTAAATGATTAGAATTAAAATAAGGCAGTTAACTACACCATTACTACTACTCCAAATGAATTATGATGAATCGCGAGAAATAATGCCAAGGAAAGAGCAAACCAAAGCTACGTAAATGGATTATGATGGATGGAGAGAAATAATGCCAAAAATAGACAAAAGTAAAGTGACTCCGAATTGATTATGATGGATTGAAAGAAATATTACGACAAAAAGGCTAAAGAAAAGTTATTCCAAATGGATTATGATGGACTGACAGAAATTATGCCAAAAAAGACAGAAGTAAAGCTACTCCAAACAGATCAAGAAGGATCGCGAGAATTATTACTAAGGAAAGCGAAAGAAAATTCTACTGCAACTGAATTACGACGGATTGCGAGAAATATTACGAAGAGGAAAATGATAGCTACTTCAAATGGATTATTAGGGATTGCGAGAAATAATGCCAAGTAAAGGCAAAGTAAAGCTACTCCAAATGGATCATGATGGAATGCTAGAAATAATGACAAGAAAAGACACAGTAAAGCTATTCCAAATAGATTACGATTAAATGCGAGAAATAATGCCAAGAAAAGACAGAATTAAAGATACTCCAAATGGAATAAGATGGATTGTAAGAAATATTACCAAGAAAAACGAATGAAAAGCTATTCTAATTGAATTACGATGGATTGCAAAAAATATTACGAAGGATAAAAAGGACATCAAAATAGATTATGCTTGATCGCTAGAAAATAATACCAAGAAAAGACAAAGAAAAGCTATTTCAAATGGATTATGATTAGTTGCGTCAAATAACACAAAGTAAAGACAATAGTAAAATAAGAAGTAAATATGTACGTCTTTTCGCGAGACTAGCGCTTTAGAGACGTGGAAATTGCTGCCAATAGGTTCTGATATGACAGTGTTACGTTGCAAGGGCTCGTACTCAGTAACAAACAAAAGAGTGAAAGCCAACAAGATTGGTATATTTTAACAAAGTAATTTATTTCCCTAGAAAACAATGTAAAAATTTGAAATAGGACTTAAAGTTTGTGAATATAATCCAAATTGAATACTAAGATTGAAAAAGTCAAGTCCTATCATTAAACAGTCCTAATGGAATCCAAGTTCGAATCTCGATGACGTTTGAATATGGAAGGCGATGACATCAGATGTGATCGTTGTACAAATGGAAACAATTCCTCAATTTAATCACAGTCTATGTTTCCATAAGAATTCCAGAATAAATTTCCACTGAATTATCTCCCAGAACTTTTTATAAAAAAGTACACTTGTTTTGTTTTCTAAAGAATAAATTATTACATCCAAAACAAACGAACTTCAAACACAGTCTGACAAAAATACACCTTGTTCCCTCAAGATGTTAAGAACGACTCTGGCCCGATCTAGCAGGAAATGGCCGTTTAAGCCTCGATTTTAGGTCACATGTACTATACGTCATAGGCTTACGTGATTTACTAATTTGAACATCGCAATAAAAAAAAATATCACTTGGGCTAGAATAGCCCTATCCAAAGACCAAATTCTCACACTGAAAACAAATTTAAAATAAAGCTGTTTACAATCCAGTTAACACGTGGCCGAAACGACCTTGGAAATAGTCAATCGTTATCACTTGATGTTTACAAAAACTGTGGGCTAAAAATATTGCTAATGTAACATTTAGATCTAATCGGGTCAAGCTAATTTTCGGAAAAGAGATTCAAATCCAATGAAAAGTATCATTACAATAAAACATAATGAAATAAAAATGAAATAAAAAGAATTTTAAAACTAACACACAAGCAATTTAATTACATATACGTAACAACAGTAGTGTACCAAAGAGTCATCTTAGTATTACATCTTCTTTGATGAAATTGTCAGTTCGATTTGTTGCTTTCTATACAGTGTATCATCTGAAAAGTTACCTTTTAATGTATACTTAAAGACTTACGGTACTAATGATATTGAGAACTGGGAACCAATATAGAAATGGATGAAGATATAATAGAGTATATATTGGTTTGGCTAGCCAGGATTGGTTGATAAAGAAAGCTAGAGTTTTGTAAAAAGAATATATTGAGAGCTTGTCATAGTTGTAACTGAGAAAACAGATATTTTTTTATTGATGGCATTTCAGTCCTTTAACAAATTTCAGTTTGAAACACGCATTACTAAAATTAGCGCCTGACTCTTTTTGAGGAATTTTAAGCATATGTTTCAAACCTACGTAGATCCAGAAAATGCTGCAGCTCGTATGGTTTTCTTTATACAGAAGCTCTCATCCAGGATGCATCGACACTGATAGATATAGGTTTGATCATGAGCGCTCCGGAATTTAAGGTTATTGAGTTTCTAATGTCATGGTGTTTGCACTGGTATACAATAGGAAATGAATTAGTACAGTGAGTCCTTAAGGTAATCATGCGTCTGACAGAATCTTCAAAATGTTGGGTTTCAACTTTGAATAACGCAACAATTCGGAATTCCGGTTTAGCATCAGCTCCATCAGTGCTTTTTATGATGGAAAATGTCGACGAAAACATTTGTGATCACTTTGCAGAGAAGCATTTCAATGCAGAGAATTCGGGATGATAATATTTATGATGATGATTGATATATCAATTACTGTAGGACTGTTAAAATGGCCACATTTTGTTAATTTGCAGGTTTGGAAAATATCTTCCAATTAAGGCAGAAAGGGGAACAAGCTGCCCACATTGCCCAAAAGTAGAAGAATTCAGCAACAATTGCAATGATTGCCCATTTGACACCACAAAGAGGAAAAGATTGCAATGCAACCAGAAGATGATTCAAGAACTTTTTACATACCCAGAGTTCCTGAAGTCAACCACCAAAAACAAGAACGCACCTATCTCAACATTATTAATTATCTCACTGAGATAGGTAATAATGGTAAAGTATTGACAGACATTACCTGCTTAATTGTATCAAGTCACACCTACTTAATTGAATCAAGTCACACCTACTTAAGGATAACTATGTCGGAACTATCCAATAATAGAGCCCTCAAACCACAAATATACATAGACTATATTAATATCAACTGTCAGATCTTGTGTATGGGGCAGGGAGGACAGATCGGCTGATGAAGGGCCGGAGACATCTGTCATTAGGACATGGTGACGCCAGTGCGCGTACTCGCACACGGCACCGGTTGAGACGGAAATCCCTGGCAATGAAAAAAATTTAAAAAATGAAAAATGGAAAAACCAATTATGTCATTAGCATCAGTAACAGGTGATAGGACATAGACAGGTGATAGGACATAGACAAGGTGAGGGGACATAGACATGTAATAGGAAATAGACAGGTGATAGGACATATACAAAGATGACCATGCAATGCAACTCTAAACGCACATCATATAATTGACTGTAGGTAATAAGAGTGGAGCATGTAAACATTGATAGCTGACCCACGTCCATGTTACAACTGGAAAACACACAAAATTAATATTAATGGTTAAATATAACTAACCAAATAGGGATAAAAAGAATAATAATAAAAACGTCAAATCAAAATTAAAATATATTGTTTATGACATATTTGAAGTTTTAAACATATTTCAAATACAAATTTAAATGAAAATGTATCCAATAAAAAAGAAGAATCAGATGAAATAAATAACTAATTTTTGGAATCACAAATATGAAATTATTAGATAGCTAGAGTACACAACATATGTGTATAAGTATATATATATATATATATATATATATATATATATATATATATATATATATATATATATATATATATATATATATACACACACACAAGCACACACTAACGCAGTTGGAAATCTTTACGAAGCCGTCTGATCAAGTTGGATCCACGAAATTTCTCGAGAAAAAGCGCTCCAACTTGGAATTCGAAGAAAGAGCACAACAGTGCGGAATTCCAATTTTCTGCTTTAATGTTTCCAGAAATGGCGTATTCCGAGTTTAAGACCAATAGTTGCACATAAGGTCGGCCACGTGCTGGAGTAAAACACGCGTTTGGATTGGGACGAATTATTTCTCTGGAGTGGTCAGATAAATGTACACAGAAAAAATTGTCATTGAAAGAAACCATTTAAACGTGAAATATGTGATGATATGTTTAGTCCTAGTCTGCAGTGGAAATCTCAGTAACACATAATGGAACATACTGGAGAAAAACCAGTAAAATCTGAAGTATCGGATCAAAGATTTTGTTACAGTTGGACCCTATCTATAAATACGTTGACGCAGTCACACTTGACTATTAAGCAATGGGAGGTGCGAGGTCATAGATAAAGTAAAGACGGAAGTGATAGGACGGTCAGAAGAGTAATGACAGGAAAAGCAGAAATAAGGAAAAGATTGTCGGCGTACGTTTTCGTCCCTTCTTACTCAGACCACCAATCCGGCTACCGTAGTGGCGATGAGATAAGGAACCTCAACCGGCATAGCCCTGAGAATCACTAGGTCTTACTTGTAGCTGACTAGTTCATTAGAATGTGAATTTGGAAAGCTCCTGCTTATGAGGTACCAAGTCAGGAACATCTGTAATTATTGATGATAATTTGTTCCAAGTCCCTATTGTACAGGGGAAGAAGGTGAACTCGAATCAATTTGTCGATGCTAACTTTAATTGGAACTTTTACCTGTGGTTTGCCCTAGTTTGGCTACATGCTATGGTCAGGTATTTGTCCGCTGGTATGTCCACTAGGTTGTTCGCAATCTTGTACAACAAGGTCAGCTGAGCCTTGGTTTTCCTGTATTCGAGTGATTCCCACTGGGATGGTTTAACATTGCACTGACTCTGTTAGTGTGTTACGATATTCATTTGTGGTGAATCTAGCAGCTCTCCTCTGAACCATCCCTCTTATTTATTAGATCTTTTTCATGTGAGTTCCACACATTCGAGCACTACTCAAGACCTGGACTCTAAATGAACACATGAGGACAGATGCTTGATAAAGTCGATTTCATTGTGAAATGTTTGGTAAAATGTTTAGTCAGAGAGGACATCTACGGAGGCACATGAGGATACATACTGGAGAAAAACCATTGAAATGTGAAGTATGTAATAAAAGGTTTAGTCGGGATGAGCATCCACTGATACACATGAGGATACATACTGTAGAAAAGGCACTTAAATATGAAATATGTAAAAAAAAAGGTTTAGTGACCACGGAACTTTGAATCGGCACATGAGGATACATACTGGAGAAAAACCATTTAAGTGTGAAGTATGTAATAAAGGTTTAAATGAGAGTGGATCTTTGAATCGGCACATGAGGATTCATACTTTAGAAAAATCATTTAAATGTGTAGTATGCAATAAAAGGTTTAGTTGGAATGGACCTTTGAATAGTCATATGAGGATACATACTGGAGAAAACCATTTAAGTGTCGGGTATGTAATAAAAGGTTTAGTGACAGTGGATATTTGAGTCGGCACATGATGATACATACTGAGAAAAAAACACTTAAATGTGCAGTATGTAATGAATTGTTTAGTCGGGGTGGACACCTACTGATACACATGAGGACACATACTGGGGAGAAATCTTCCAATATTGTGGAACATACTCGTACATGATGTGAACTATGTACATTTGGTGAGAGGTACAAGTGCAGCTTAAAACAGTTAAAACATCTCTGTTTGGGAGCTAAGGAATACCTGCGCCAACCCCTGATCTGATAGCAAAAGAACATTAAATGTGATGTGTGCAATGAAATATTAAATAATAGTGGAAGCCTGAATAAGCACAAGATAATGCATAAGTAGCGTAGTTGTACACTTGAGATACAACATGACACTTGGGGTATACAAATGACACATGGGGTTCACAGGTAATTTTACAATAGCCCATACTTTAAAAATGAATACTGTGGTTAGTGTCAAAGGGATGTTAATATTAGAGATGAATGTGTATTTTACCACTTTTATCTATTTACGTTTGTTTTATTGTTTATTGGGGTTCAACGCCATTTTTAGTGCATGGTAGTATACATGATGGCCACTACAACTGTTGAACAAAGAACCCTAAAAAAGACCGGTAACAAACGTTGACCCACGTGAAGCTACAGCCAAGCTTTGTCGTATAGACATTAGCCAAACCACATTGGCAATTATGGAAACATTTGAGCGAAACGTTCGATAATATCCAGCCATACCTAAAAATCACATCGGTTGCTTTTATTGGTAGGCATTGGAATTCAAAGATAGCCTTCACCTTTACGTGTGCAGATTTAACAATATCTTGTCCCACATTATGTTCTAAAAATGGGACACAAGCATGGCAAAACTCACTTTCACATAAAGTAACCATCAGATTTGAATCACGGAGTTGATCGGAGAATTTTAGTATGGTTTCCATGTTATCTTTCTAGGTGTCGTCGTAAACGTTAACATTATCACAATTATGTTGACCAGATGTTAACATGTTCATTAGATGTAGAAATGTTCTTGCAGATTTTTTCTTTCCAACGCACATGACTTTATACTTTGATAAAGCCCATCTGCAGTTGCAGTTGCTGAAATTCATGTTGCTCTATCCATGAGTGGAATTTGCCAGAATTCTTTGAAAGGTTAAATTTGGTGACATATTTACATTTCCAATTTCATAATGGCGATAATATTGTCTTTACATTGGAAATGAATCCATTCTGGTGACACTACTGACTTTTCCATAGTCAGTACAAATGCAGAATGTATCGTCTAACTTAGGCACAAGAATACATGGTGAAATCTAGTTACCTATACTGGTTTCTATGAAATCATTATCCAGTAAATATTTAATTTCATTTTTCAGATATTCCTGTTGGAAATGATTCATGCTGTTAGGATGCTGTTACGAGATGTAGAATCTACAATTTCAACATCATGATAGTGTTTGTTTGCTTGTGTTGGAACATCAGGAAACAAGTGGTCATATTCATATGGTAGCTGTTTTTGTTTACTCCTTTCCTGTTGCTGTACATGTGAAAGCTTTTGATCCAGACTTTTAGGCATTATCTGCCTGTAATAGATTTGAAGAAAATAAAAACAACCGAAAGAAATTGTGGCAACATTTGAATTTTAATATTGCATTAACTACTGATGATAACTTCCGTTGTCCAATTGGTATTGCAAATCATTTTAATACATTCACTAATATACCACCTGCTCTCTTAGAGTAATTACCACAACCTTGAACTTCATTTACATTTTCATAGCGGTGTATAGTGCAAGTAATAGTTAATATACCGGTAACACATGACAACTTCAACCTGTAAATGAATATAGCATACAACAGTAACGACTAAATCATTCTTATAAAAGTTATGATAAACGACCTTGCTGCAGTTCATATCAGAAGGTCCTCACATGTGGAAAAGAGACTGACCCTATTATCTAGCCTGAATATTTCAAATGAAAATGAGGTAAGTATGCATATAATGATTTACAAATATACAACAATGACAGCAGATCACTAGCAAATATGTTTGTAAAGCATATATATCCCCACTGTTGCAATGATGCTTGTATGGTGCTGTTAATAGCGTAATTCTCCAATGATCAGCTCATACTCTGCATTAACAAACTTCAGCACCATTTTTGCAGTGTCAATTCATGTTCAATGACAATGCTCATCCATGCGTAGGAATGATATAATAGCTATTACCTCTTATCAAGTCAGTCCATACATAGGAATGGGACAACAGCTATTGCCTATTGTTAAGTAAGCCCATGCATAGGTATGGGATATTAGCTATTACCTATTATTAAGTTAATCCAGTATTAGGAATGGGATAACAGCTATTGCCTATAATCAAGTCGACTGGTCATTAAGAGGATGAGCGAAAGAGATTCCATGAATAGTTTCATGTCTTTCACTCAATTACCTTATATAACATTTCATGAATAGTTTCATGTCTTTCACTCAATTACCTTATATAACATTTCATGAATAGTTTCATGTCTTTCACTCAATTACCTTATATAACATTTCATGAATAGTTTCATGTCTTTCACTCAATTACCATATATAACATTTCATGAATAGTTTCATGTCTTTCACTCAATTACCTTATATAACATTTCATGAATAGTTTCATGTCTTTCACTCAATTACCTTATATAACATTTCATGAATAGTTTCATGTCTTTCACTCAATTACCTTATATAACATTTCATGAATAGTTTCATGTCTTTCACTCAATTACTATATATAACATTTCATGAATAGTTTCATGTCTTTCACTCAATTACCTTATATAACATTTCATGAATAGTTTCATGTTTCATGTCTTTCACTCAATTACCTTATATAACATTTCATGAATAGTTTCATGTCTTTCACTCAATTACCTTATATAACATTTCATGAATAGTTTCATGTCTTTCACTCAATTACCTTATATAACATTTCATGAATAGTTTCATGTCTTTCACTCAATTACCATATATAACATTTCATGAATAGTTTCATGTCTTTCACTCAATTACCTTATATAACATTTCATGAATAGTTTCATGTCTTTCACTCAATTACCTTATATAACATTTCATGAATAGTTTCATGTCTTTCACTCAATTACCTTATATAACATTTCATGAATAGTTTCATGTCTTTCACTCAATTACTATATATAACATTTCATGAATAGTTTCATGTCTTTCACTCAATTACCTTATATAACATTTCATGAATAGTTTCATGTCTTTCACTCAATTACCTTATATAACATTTCATGAATAGTTTCATGTCTTTCACTCAATTACTGTTTCTAAACTCAAGTGAATGGAACAGTTTGTTTTGTTTCCAGATTACAGCCATGAGAAGGTTCATTCAGGAATTCATTCCACATTCCCTTAGTACAAAGTTATAGAACTGCTGCTGTTTCCTGAGGTAAATCAGACAGAAAGCAACTGGTGATATGTAACATTTTTCTAACACCTACAAAGAATTATATACATTTAGTAGAAGACTTTGTTGATGCATGTTGTTAGCTACACGCTGAATTAAATTAGAAAATATTTAATTTTATTTTCAAACAGTATCAGATGTAATTGTTTTTCCCACTGTCGTAGCTGTTTCACTCGGATTGTGATTAGCTTTCCATTGCCGATAAAATCATTAAATTAACGGGGGGGGGAGGTAGGAAGATAGCGAGAGATAACTCATTGAACATCTTGGCAAATACATGGATATATATATATTGAATAACGTACATGGACAATTTAGATCACCTTCTCAAGTTTGATAAAAAATAATTTAATGACGCTTGTATTTCCTCATTAACTTCAAGGTACACATTATAACAGATTTGTAAGACATCTCCCATCTTGAGGCTGAGGTAATCATCCAGGAGAGTTGTATTCACAGAACTGGTTAACATGTGTATTTGTTGTCTGTTTTTTTTATTTATAAAACAACACAAATAAAATTCTTAAAATCACTACCTAGTTGTTGTTATATCATTTGTATCACATAATAATTGACATTACATTGAATCCAATGTAAAATTTCTTTTAGATATTTCTCAGATGTAACCCTTTGTAGCAATAGGTGCAATATGTGTTATTACTATGAATATATAATACTCATTGTTGTCAAAAAATGTAATAAAGATATCTTAAAAAACAACAACAAATGTCTATTTAAATCTGTTAGTATGTCTACATGCTTTCTTTATTAGCTCTACTCATCATACACTCCCCTCAAGACCTTTCCTACGTTTGGATCAATCTTTCTAAGCCTAGGTTCCAAAAATGGCATGGAAGCATCATGCAACAACTTGGAATAACCCCCATAGCAGATAGCGGTGAAATATAACCCTGTTGAGTGATTGCAACAGTCTCTGTATTCTAAATATTCATCTTATGCAACAACTTCCCTGATGATCATTCCAACCTATAAATTGGTCTTCTTAGGACTAAATTCCAGATAATGGCATGCAAGAATAATGCAACAAATTGGAACATCGCCCAGAGAGGTGAAATATGATCATGTTGGGCAATAGTAAAAAAAATCCCTTTAAACCATGAATATCTTCCAAATATTCAATTTATGCAACAACTCCCCTCAAGACCACTCCTACCATTAAAATAGTCTTTGTTGGACGAAATTCCAAAATATTGAGATGCTGGAAGGGAGAAAATCTGCCAGTAATTAAACATTCATATATTCATATATGCAAATTTGCTTGCAAAAAACGACGGTTTTGATTGGTTGCACAAAACATTCCTTGGAAAACTCCCATAAACCACCAATTCTACTTCCTGCTTCCGCTTGAACCCTATTCAGTTGGACGCCTTTCAGATATCACGAATAACGATTATTAGTTGCTGTTTCCACGTTACATATTTCTTCGTTCATATATATGTACACAATTTGCTCATATATGTATTATAATTGCTGACGCTTTGATTTATTTCACAGGGATTCGTTACAAAGAAAATTATGAGTCTAACCTGTAATAATATAACCTTGTTACAGGTTAGACTCCTAATTTTCTTTGTAACGAACCCCTGTGCGTTCCCACACAGGGGCTCGTATCATTGCTTACAATTTACCTGTCATACATGTACTATATAATCTCTGTAGTACATGTATGACAGGTAAATTATATTATAAATTTCCGTTAAGCATGAAAAGCGCAGACGATGATGGTGTTAGGGCCACTCTACTCACAGTCAGGTTAGAAATTATAACTCAGTGAATGAATTGACTAAGTTCCTTGCACTTTGTATCACATTAAAGGCTTCCATTATTGAAATCGGTAGGAGGTACAAACAAACGGGGAGGTATAGTCAGACTATAGGCATTCAAGTTCAACACCGACGATTTCAGTAATCGGCTAGTCCTACAATGTAAGCCCTCGACCCTAATATTTATGTTGTAGGACTTAGTAATGAGTGTCATATTTTAAAATTTGATTCTTTATATATCTAAGTAGCAAGTATACAGTAAAATTAATGTTAAAGTATGTAGACATTTGTGGATGAAATGAATGTAAAGGTTAGTCCTATAATGTTAGACCTCGACTCTGATATTTTTGTTTTGGACGTCGACGCCTAAACCATAAATATCAGGGTTGAGTTTAGTCCTACATGTAAGACCCCAACGCTGATATTTATGTTTTGGTTGTCTAGGTCTTACTGCCCAAATAACGGCGCTGTATACCGTGTTCTGATGTTCTTAACATCGGAACGACAAGACAGATTTTCAGGAATATCTCACACACTTAGCATCCCATATCTGCGCTATAGTTAGGGTAGTAGTAGTACTGTTTGCTTAAAGAAAATACCAGGAACTGTTTCATGTTTTGGGTTAGCTTATTTTTGTTACTTTATTTTTTGACGCTAGTGTCCTTCGTTTTTTTATGGCGTATTTGTTTACTCACGTGCTCACTCACTCGATGTCGTCGCCCTCCCCGCTACTGTGTCTGTCAGTCAAAAATTTTATCGAGACCTATACGATATTGCGACCGAGGATCATGTAAATTTATCGTAATAAAATCCGTGTGGGGTAGCTTGTGCTTTTGAAAAGAAGTTTTTGAACTTAATCATATCCATATCTCCTGAACACCAACTCTGATGAATATTTTGCAGATTATGTGTATCGACTCCATTAAACATAACTAAAATGTTACAGTTATCTCTAATCACTTTAGTTATTTGTGTATATCGCTGAGTAACATAAATCACGTCTGTATTTTTGCGTCTGCCTCGGGAAAATATCCGAGCTGGATTTGATTGTTTGTCCAGCATTGCATCGTCGTATACAAAGAGATTATTAATACGTCCATCGAGATCATCTACAGATGGAGCTTCATTAATATCGGTGATGAGGTCAATAATATCATTATCATCTTCATCTTCATCCAACGACTTCGCTTCTTCATTAAAATCTTTAAGTACGTCGCAGTATCGCTGATCATCTACGGATAGTGCCACTAAATACAATTTATCCCACTTTAGCCACCTCATTATCATATTAAGCAATAATTTCGTCCTACCGGACCCAGATGGACCTATTATAATTGTTCTAATAGAATTTGGTAACGCTGCATGATGATTGATTGGCTCTTGCTTTCGTGTCGCTAAGAAATCAATGACATCCATGTTGTACATATATAATAAATAATATGGATTTATATTGTGTTCGATGCAGAGCATTCACCCCCAGCAGTGGATTAACAACAGTAAGAGCAAAAATTAAAAAGCGTGCACTTACAGGCAAGTGTGTAAAATGTGGTACAAGTAAATACAGATTCATCTCGTCCCGTACGAAGACAGGTGATGATATCGACGCTTCACTGGGAAAATTACCATGAACTCTATGGGCTAAATACCCAGGAGATAAACAACTTCCTGGATACAATTATTGTGGTGCTGGAACCCGACTTGATATCCGACTTGACGAACGAAACCATCCAAGACACGAAGAGCATCCAATAAATGCAAATTGATCAAGCGTGCCACTTTCATGATATTGCGTACAAAATAAAAGATTTACAGTAACGACATATTGCAGATGTAAAGTTGAGTCACTCGTTAAATTCCATAAAAATAAATCTCTCAAAGAAAATCTTGCTGCGATAAAAGGTAAACTAGTGCTAGGGGCCGGCAATTAATCATAGATAACTATTATGATCTAATCGGTTTATTATCCCAAGAGTATATTGGAGGGGTAGAGCAGCGATTAGCATACGTTCTGATGCAACAAATGTCACACGTTCTGTTGCTAAATATTGGCTAGCACGACAGGCAATATGGCAAATTCATCTACCACCACCTAAAACAATTCAGTACGCACACTTTGATGTCATAGTTCCCAATGAAGTTCATCAAGCAGATATTTTGTTTTTACCACATGATCCTATTAAAACACTTAGACGTCAATCACGTACATACAAATACGCGTTAACTGTCGTTGACGTTGCAAGTAGAAAAAACAGCAACTGAGGTCGCATCTGCTTTTGAACCAATTTATCAACGCGGAGGTCTACGATGGTCACAGCTACTACAGGTTGATCCTGGCAAAGAATTTCTTGGTGAAGTATCATCTCTGATGAAAAAACATAATGTCAAAATCAGACGAGGACACATCGCGATCAGGCAATCGTTGAACGATTTAATCGAACACTGCTGAGAGATTATTTGGATATCAATTTGTAAGGGAAATATCCACAGTTACGAGATCTCGTGAATGTGCTGCTAGACTACCAAGTATGATAACTGCGTTAAATAATGAAATTACTCGTGCGACTTCTATTAAACCCATCATCGCGATCACAAAAAAAAAAAACAAACATATACCAGTACAACGACGTGAATCTTCCTCAAAACAACCAGTATTAGGTAATGTAACTATAAGATATTTATATGAACCTGGTGAACTTGAAGGGGATAAAAAAGGAGCAACTGATTCTATTTTGGAGTGTGACCACACATAAAATTTCCATCGTGGTTAGATTCATGGGTAGACCTGCAATCTACAGACTAGATTCAACTGCTCTTCAGCTTGGATTTGTACGTGAACAATTACAAGTAATTCCTGAGGATACACAATTACCACCACCTTTACCTTTGTGAAAGGAGGATACCAGAACCCCTACGTCGATTGCACTCAAGACAGGTCAATATCACATTTCACGTGTGGGACCGAGATTACTATTAATTCTAACCACTGTAAATTGTCTTGGATCATTATTCGAAAACTGCCATAACATTACTGTATTACAGCTCATACAATGATTATTCTGTCGTTGTTTCAGTGTCATGATAAATTCAATATGGAGGTCAAAATCACGTATATATTTATGGTCAGATTGCCGATAACCAGCTAATTTCTTCTCGAAAATTTTGTTGTTGACTTCAGTATCGTTATTGATAACGTCATCGATCATCATACAACCCATTACAACCCTGCGAAAATGACATATTTTTTTGACTCTCGACACTGCTAGATAATTTAAATTTGACCATTCGATCCGATCATCGACAATCCAGATATTTGTATCAGAAATAGTTAATCCTTGTGACGAGTGAGTCGTTATAGCGTATCCTAGCGTCCAAGGAGATTTGTCCATCGTTAATGCGCTCTCAACGGCATTTACATCAACAACAATATCAATAAGGACGAGTTTTTCTTTCTCATTCGTTCCTGAAATATCAACCTTAATATTTTGTTTTCGTGTACCTGCTGGGCGATAACAAAGCGGCACTGGTAACTCTGACAACTTTTCTTTATGTAACAGAAATAATTTCTCTTGAAGTGTATCACGAACTATATTCCTACTTGCAACTATCAAATCAGCAGGCTTCCATAAATTCCAAAAATCATTCATCGTAGTCTCTGGAATAACTTTCCGCATTGTTTCACATTGAATTTTATCTGGCTGCAATCTGATCAATCTTTTAAAATCTTTCAGTGGTTAACCAATACCTCTATGATCCTCATTTATTTCCTCGTAATAATCTACGAACTTTTCCAACCACTCATGTACAGATGACCCAACAAAAGGTGGAGGTTGACCATGATTACCACACATGATAACAGCCGTATTTCTCGTTAACAACCAATCAAGAAATACTTTGAATACCTCCAACGATACCGTACAAATTTCATCCCAGATAATAATCTTAGGGATATATTTCTCACCCATTCGTTGTGAAGTCCATTCATCTCCTTTCCATTGAAAGAAAAGAAACTATGATACGTACACGAATTAACTCCTCGTTCGTTTATTTCTCTGGCGTGTCAATGTGTGGGTGTCAAAACAACCAGATCAACACAGTACGATGTACCGCGACGGAATAATTCAATCGCACATGTTGTTTTACCAGAACCTCCAGGTCCATTGAGATAAGCAGTTTTATGTCTGGCAACAGGATCATATACAGATGGAGCCGATGATAATTCCGATAAATGATTATTTTTACAATAATTATCCTCGGAAATAAATTTAGCAGTTTCAGAATAACTAAGTATCATTTCTTGTTTTATTCTCCATTCGCCCCATGATGCATCATTTGCAATTTTTAACTGTCTCAGCGATTCTGTGTATTTTTTGTTGATATAAAATGAATCTGTTGCAACTCTAACCGCGGTATCTGAAAATCTATTTATCATCGATAATAAATTTATCGAAACATACGCAAGCATCGAAGATCTTAAATGAGTGAACTGTGGTGCTTCACCTTCAGTGTAGCTCACGATTGTACCTAATTTAGTTCCATCAGATAAATAAGCATTTTCTCGGCTTATAAAAATGTTTCTTTCAGTTGATTCAGCAATTATAAAATCGAGTTCAGTATCGTCGACGATTAGTCCACAACAATGTCGCTTGCGATTATATGATCCTCTTGAGTAAATTTACCAATTATTTTTCTGCCGAGATCTTTTGCGAGTTTATTTTCAAAATCAGTTATATATCAGGATTTTCATCATCGGAGTATTTCTTCTGTTGTGGTAACCAAATTTGTTTCTGCGGACGATATGATATAATTGCTTCACTGAACGTCGATGACACCAAAATTCCCGTTTCAAGCATATATCTAGCTAAAACTATTAGAGCCCAATATTTTTCTGAAAAATGTCTTCCAAACCAAACATAACCGATCGGATGGAGATTCCGTGCTAACTCAAATGATTCAACACAGGCAAATCCAGTTAAGACAAAATCTGGTAAGGGTACATTTATCGCAACTCTGGTTATCTCGTGTGTTGGATGTCCAAATCTTTTGAAATACTCAGAACATTCTCCGTATCCAAGAAAACTTCCAGGATAACATGCAACCATATCAACCGATATAACATCTTTATAATCATATTTAGTATTCCATAATCCGCCATGTCCGTATTCGATACAACTGCGTTGGATATCTTCAAGAAATTCTAGTCGTGTTGGTTTCCATGAATTTTTCTTTTGAGCAGCATGTCACCAACTGAAGAAACGGTAAATCAATTACTGAGCAATCGTTCGACAGTGATTTCACCACCGCCATCAGCGCCGATTTCGTCGGTGTTCGTGTATTTTAATGCAAGATTTATCATTTTGTCTGCAGAGATTCTGTACGATAAATATCAGAATTGAACGGTTAGATTTTGTGGAAATACTGTCATGTCCGAAGTCCACGCATGTGCATTATGATCAATAATCTCTATCAAAGCTCCATTTTGTTATATTTCGATTTGTATAAAATCTCTCCGGTTAATGTTTTTACTGTTATTGGAAATCTTAATTGTTTTGTCAGTACAGCAACGTCGCTGATAGACGCTCCGATATCTTTAACTGTTTCTGCCCGCTCATTTATTTCTTTACGTCTTAGATCCGTTAAACTGTTTCCTCGTTTCGTGTTTGTGAAATGTTCTGTAACCCGCTCAGGAACATAATTTAAGTGACAAACGTCACCACGAGAAATTTTCATTGGTAGAAGTTTATCTACGTCGGGCTTATACTTCAGTGGATATATAGCATAAACAACTGCCGTTACAGGATGTGCTCGTTCATAGTAAGGTCTATCAATTTCACTCAGTATTCCTGGTTTTGAATTTTTATTTAACGTGACAATATTTCCAGTGTTGCCCTGACGAGAAGCAACGCGAACAGGATCACATTTGTCACGGATGATCCATGCGTCGTCCTATGTCGCGGGAGGTATCTACCGCTACGATCAATTTTATTCGACCAATATCTTTTCGTGCAGCGTCGAGATAATTAATAATTCTACTGCTCGTTTATCATTCATTGTAGCTTCGACAACGCGACCGGCGTCGCCTTTGGCGACACCATCGATGTCGCGTACAATTTTGAATGTTGACCATACATGAGCTGCTGCACGATCATCGCGAAATTCTCTCTTGGCTTCACTGATACAATTGATTAGAGTCTTATTCGTTAAATCAACCAGAGCTTGCCTTGGTAATATACATGCATTAAAAATAACATGGCATTTAAAGTGTTGGTATAAAGCAATTTGATATACCAATGCTATTGTTATATCCAATTGTGATCCGCCCATGGCGCAATAATACGCATATATAAACATTATAGCAACCGTCTGCAGTTGATTCTACATCAATGATGACTTTCCGCATATTAATCATTAGTGACGTATGAAAATAACAATAAAAAGTATTAATATTCCTCATTTTCTAAATGAATTTAATATGGTACACAATTTCATCACAGTCCTTTCTGATTTCTGTTCCCCCTCCACTCTCATTCATAACGGACAGACTATGCAGAAATGTGGAGTGAAAGAGAAAATGAATTTGGGCTGGATTGAAACCTTGAAATAGAAATTACACCAAGTAACCTACAAGAATATGGTTCGTCGTAACAATAAGTGTGCACTTTCCTTGGGATTTATCTACAGTGTTTGTCAATGATACAAAGTTGCAAACAAGGTCGCCATTATAAATTCCTCGGTTACGTGGTACACATACTGTGATGTATTTAATCTTATGTTTTGCGGTTGTTTCTTAAACATACAATAATTTTCTAAAACTCGATTATTATTAGCTAAATATGAAAATGTCCAACCCCCAACCCCAACCCCCCACCTCCCCTCTTTCTCTCTCTCTCTCTCTGGACCATCGTAGCAAGATACGGACTAATATCTATGAAATCACGAACGTAGAGGATTTTCATTTGTGTCAACCTACGATATCTCTGGACTTATGAATGATGGTAAAAGTTAAGTCAAACCGACCAAAGGATTTGTGTGTTTTTTATGTGTGTGTGTGTGTGTGTGTGTGTGTGTGTGTGTGTGTGTGTGTGTGAGAGAGAGAGAGAGAGAGAGAGAGAGAGAGAGAGAGAGAGAGAGGGGGGGGAGGGAGGGAAGGAAGAGAGAATTAAATTGTTGGTGGTACTAGAGCAGAAAAATGACTTTGATTAACTGTAAACATATTAAAATATTTTAATTACCTCTTTTTGGTTCGCCATTTCGCTTAGTTTATATTCCACATTGATTTCCAAACGCCGGTACGTGAATGGCAGCGTTTATGTGAATGGCGTACCTATGTGTTTATGTAGTGCTCTACTTTTATCATTAAAACCATCTTTCATGTTATATCATAAGTATTATGTATTATATTCATTTAATCAATGTGAAGAAAAATAGAAACAAAACAAAAAAAAACAATCAACTTATCAATATGCAAGGAAATTGTGAATAGCCACAAAAGGCATAGAACTACATTTTGTAGCTGACACACTCGGGGATGTGAGGATTTCATTCACTCGGTCAATATACAGCTGCCAATCGTAAATCTGAACTCCGTTCAAAGTCAAATGTATGTATTTGTATGTGATATAAATAAAATATATGTACAGTATGTACGCTGTATCAATAATATACCACTCGTTGTATAAATTTTTCATTAAAAGGAAACTCAGCAATCTTTGTTTCCTTTCAATGAAAAATTTATATATCTCGTGGTATATCATTGATAGAACGTACATACTATATATAGATAGATAGATAGATAGATAGATAGATAGATAGATAGATAGATAGATAGATGGATAATGATTCAACCAAACAATAAATATAAGTGGCTCATGATCGGTTCGTCAACTAATTGTAACAGGGCTTGCGTAAATGAATTCTGTGGATGCCACATGCAAAGTGTTCGTAGGAGGAGTCTAGGACAAGTCCGTACTTGAAGTGTGGTGTTAGGGTTCGAGGAGAAAAGCGGCTGTGTGTGCAATGTGGTGGTAAAAAATACAGAGTGCTGAAACGATATCATGATAACAAAATAATACCGATGGCGTCAAATCTCCCGTAAAAAGCGCCGAAGACGATCTCGCCAAATTTTCACTTCAAGAATATAATAATAATTTAGACAAAAATTATTATTATATAAATGGAAAAAAAATAATTTGTGAAGCATCCCATCATTGAAAATTATAAGGCATCTCGTGATGGTGTAATCAGGAACTGTTGACGGAAAAAACCAGTCGGTTCTTTCATTAACGCTTGTTATCTTATATTCAATGCTCAGGGAAATAAATTATATCTTTGTCATAGGTTTATCTGCGAATGTTTTCATGGTTTCATCAAAGACGGACTTGTGATCAATCATATTGATTTAGAACATAAAAATAATTCTTTATGTAATTTACAGGCTATTACACAGAGTCAGACTTCTGCACGTGGAGGTACTAGTAAGCCCAAAGAAATTGCAAGGAGAGCTATTAAATTCGTGAATATGGAGACGGACGAGGAAATAATATTTCAATCAATGAATCCAGCTGGAAAATATTTTGATATTTGCATGCCTTCAGTACAGTATACAAATCGGCGAATTCTAAAAATTATAGCCAAAAAATAACATTTTACTATCTCCTTTTTCTATTAGATGATGAAGGGAGATAACTCTGTCAAGGAACGTTTTTTCCGCTAGAGTAGTTAAGTAGTTCCCCCGCTTGCAAATGAGTAATACTATATGACTGCCGCTATTATTGTTTTACCGTTCAAATCCAGGTAAGTTATTTTTAGCTCTTCCATGTAGAACAGGTAAGATAGTTTTTACAGTAGTACATAATGTAGGCTTACATGTAGTTTAATTCTCGGATGAGGCATCTTGTGCAGAAAATGTATGCGTGATTATAGAATGTAGATATTTTATACAGTATATTTTATGAAGTGTGTTTGGAAATTAAAACAAATCGACGCTACAGTTTACAATAATTGTGATTTATTCGGTGTACTGATCGCATGTAGGTTGCATTATTATCCAGCATAGGTAACCTCAATATGAGTCACGCACCGCTTGCGTGTGTACAATCCAGGTAAATTATGTTTTAGATCTTCCAGGTGAAATAGCTCTATGCAGACCTACATGTACTTGAACTCCCAGATGAGACATCTTGTGCAGAATTATCAAATGCAGATCCTTTATACAGTATATTTTATAATAGTTTTAGAAATTCAAATAAATCCAAGCTACAGTTTAGAATAAATATGATTTATTCAGTATACTGATCGCATGTAGGTTTGCCTGTTTTATCCAGGATAGGTAACTTCATAATAATTTCTCAAACATATTTGCAAGAATGAGTCTGTGGCGCAGTATTAGAACGGTGGATTCTCATATTGAGGCCTGGGGTTGCATTCCAGTAACTGACGCATTGTCGCCGGTGGGCGTTATTGCCAGTTTTTCATTTTAAGTGGAGGCTCCAAGCCCCAAGTGTTTTCATGTATACCTCTCACCACGTCGAACAACGTGGTGGGTGTTGTTTTTCACTCACCCGGTGGTTTGCTTCGGGGGTGTACATGAAACTGGAGCCTCCAAAATAAATATTAGGGTGATGTAGCTCTCAATCTCATTGAAGGGTACCCCACACAATGACATTCAGAAAAAATGTCCAGACAGAAAATCAAGAAGGGTGCCCCATGCAAGCCATAAGAAAGTCATCAATGAAGGGACCCTTCAGAACGTTTACTGGCAAAAATGACGAGACCCCGTGGAATGATAACACCTCCTCATTGCTAATATTTATTTTGGTTTAATTCTGATAATAATATTTATTCTGTTTTCTGATTTAGAAATATTTTTATTTTATTCAAATTCAGATTTATTTTATATTATTATTCTGATTCTGATTTATTTTTATTTTTATTCAGATAATGATTTATTTATTTTTTTATTTTAAACAAATATTTATTACATAATGAATTCCGAAACTGATTCATGCAAATATTTCTGAGATTAAAAAATTAAATTATGAGGATATAGAATTATCTGAACAATTGGACCCTGATCGTGATGAAATCACTGACGAAAGTCAAGAAGAATTATGAAAGTGGCTCAGATTCAGATAATATTTATTCTGATTCAGATTCATATTATGATATTTATTTATTTTTATTTTGATACAGATTCAGATTATACTATCTTTTTTATTCTGATAATAATATTTCTGCAGAATCAGATAATATTTATTTTATTCTGATTTATTTTTTATTATTATCAAGAGAGACTTTTTATTATTTTGAGCACCATTTTCCCCATCGAAAAGGTGAGTTTAGTCTGATTTTCAGCAAAAAAATAAAATAAAATTTCATTATAATATTTATTCTGATTCTGAGTCTGATTGTGATTCAGATTATAATATTTTTTTTTATCTTGATTCTGATTCAGATTTTTTTATTCCAACAAGAAGCAACTACTATGACGCTCTTGGTGCTCTACGAACGCTACCATGACGCTCTATGAGCGTACGTACAAACTCATCCCCAGAACATCTTGTCGTAGGTCAAGTAAGCGGCCGGCCTGGTCAGTAAGTCTAAAATGCATCCATGATAATAGCGGATTATGACATCGCAGATAAACCAGATTAACTGGCATTAACACAATTAAAAGCCCAGGACGTTCCTCGGGGATAAATGAACATAAGATATTTCCCTGTTGTGTAGAAGTATCTACTTGATAGCATCAGACACCAAATTAACATCAGCATCAGACGCCAAATTAACTGCGATCGTTGATGTGATCACGACAACACCCGGCGATACATGCCGACCTCCACCGTATGGATCATTGTCGTGCTTGAGAATAATCGCCGGTGGGGATAATTTCCTCCATAATTAAACGATTTTGGTAAAATTTTAATCGATAATATCATTGACTAATTTTTTTAACTCATCGCAGTTAAATCCTGATATTTTAAATGTTGAGGTAATTGTTCTTCTGTTATTTTGTAGCGACCGAAAAATAATTCTTTAAGTGTCATTTTAGAAGGCCAAAAATTTGTATCGTTGATTATTACTGTTTAAATGGTAGTTTTATGAACAAACTCAAGATCCGATGTAACCTGGTTTAGATGTATTGTTTGAATAATTTGTTTTACATCATCACTGTAGCATTGCGTTATACTAGAAATTAAACTTTGTAAATCATTAAATACATGTTTGTGTTCAGATTTAATTCCACTGAAAATGAGTCAACATATTTCATCGATATATTCATCAATAGTTCCATCATCATTTTTTCGAAAATTATTTAAACTCCTAATTAGCACAAGCAGCTCTGTACCATCAGACGCAGTAAAACCCCGTGTTATAGGCCGATTTTCACCCGGTCTCATCGTATGATACCTCCATGAGCAGAAAAAAATATTTTTTCGATATTTTGGATATCTTAAAAATATTCTTTGTATTTGTTTGAAATTCACTGAGTTTTGGTTCTGGTGGTTCTTGATAAACAGGTGCTACCACTGGCCATCCTAATACAGTTCTGATCGATGATTGATATATACTGTTACGTATATGCAATTAAATTGCTTGTTTGCTTGTTTTAAATTTATTTAGTTTTATTTTATTGCATTAGATGTTATTGAAATGATAACTTTATTCACTGGGTTTGACATTTTTCCAGAAAATTCAGTCCAGTTTGTTTTGGCTTGATAAACAGACGGTTGAAGAAACATTGTATCAATAGGTGAAATAAATTCAGAACTAGTTTCGAGTTTTGTAGTAAACAACTCTTTTTTAAAAATTTTTATTGAATCTAATAGTACGATTCGTTCACTATTACTGGTACTATTATGTATGTGGCTGATGATCCGATTATAGTTGCTGTTTCAATGACTACGGCAGATCCAGAATATACAATTATGTCAGTAACAACGATACGTCTAAGGTAATTTTTTTTACTGTATACTCGTCTATGATATTTTGCAGTTAGTTCTCTAATAAACACGCTTGTTCGTATCTGTATTTGTTTACAAAATTTAGATCTCACGTTTGTGAAATCATATACTCTAAAGTATTAAGTAATCAACTGAGGTGTTTCAGCGACAAATTCCAGACACCAACAGTAAGACGCTGCGGTTAATTTTTTTATCAGATGGTTCGAGTATGAATATTTCTTTGACCGCTTGATTTAACAAAATAAACACGGTTCCAGAAAAGATATCGGTTGAATGACGCAATGGATACGTGGTAAATATTCAAATTTTCCAGAGCTGTACACAGAAGGCATGTACACACCAGTGACTTCCGTGGTATGTTTGATAGTGTTATTTTGCTCTGACAATGTTGATGATCCTGATGATACTGTGCATACCCGTTGGTGATCTGCTTGTGTGGATTTTTAATCAGATTAATTGTTTTAACGATATCAGGAACTCCACTGACAATGTCTTCTAGTTTTTTGTTATTTTCAGAAAGTTTTGTGTTAATTTCAGAGAGTTTAATATCAACGACTACTGAACTTCCAAAGAAATCATCTGCGATCTTGCTAAGTTTTTGAAAATTTCTACGACCATTTAAAAACATATTCACGTGAACGTCATATTGAGATCGCACCATTGTTAATTTGTTATCGATTGAAGTATCTTTATCATCTACATATTTATTCGTTGCGGCATCTTCATCACCTGTTGATTCTCATAAAACAACAATTTTATTTCCATTCATGTTCAGTTCACCTGTCATTGTATCAGCGGCGGATCGTAAACGATCAGCAACACTTTATTAAATTTCATCTCTGGTAGTTGCGATTGATACATTTGAGTCTGATTCTACCGTCGTCAGTAAATACTGGAATATTATCCGTGGTGGCACCGACAACTCTACGAATTATGTCCATCCACTTAATATTATTCATCTTTAAAACACCGTATTTTTCCCGAAAAATAACAATTTCATCCCGGTCAACTCCAGAGAGGTTCATAATATCAGCAAGATCGTCTCTAGTAGCGTACTTCGATAATCAATATCATCTTTTTTCTTGTATTTGATAGAGGATCTTCCATAAATATTATACGATTAGCAATTATTTAAAACGGAACTCGTGTCCGTGTGTACAACTTTATGAGATGCATCGGAAGATTTTGAAATAGCGTCGAGTACAGCAAGTGATTCACGGCCCCATATTGGCCGATCAATTATTGTCTGTGTTGGTAATGTTGAATACTGTACGGGAAAACTTTCCATGTTGCCAACCCATACGAATCAAAATAAATAATTCCACGTGGATAAATCGCGTATGCAACCCAATGAGTACCCGGACCAGAACTTCCATCGAGATTGATGATACCGGTCTCAACACGATTCGGTTGTTTTGGTAATTGATCACGCATAATCACACCTCTGAAGTTTTTGATAATTAATCGCGCAGCAGCATCAAGTAAATTAAAATTAGACGAGGGAGGTATCAACGATATGTCCCAGGCAGTCTTAGACCTTTCCCTGTTGATTTTTTTTTTTTTGTTGTTGAACTTTTCATTCCTTCTCTTGTTGCTTTCTTTAATGCCATCCCAGAGGCGGTTTCAGCAGTACCGAGTGCAACTGCTTTTGCAACAGCTGGGGCTGCGGCAGCTATCAACACTGGTATAGGTGCACGAAGTGGAAATATGGCACCCGTTTTGCCAATGTCGCTAGTGGCACCCGCAGACAAATCAAGTCGTACGCCGGTCTTTGATCGTTTGGCGTCATTGAAGTGCTTGAGTTGACGTTCTGTCAGTGATAGTTTATTTGAACCACCTCCGAGCTGTACTGATTTCAGTAATATTGTTATTCTCGAATTCTTTTTTGATGCTGATAGTAGCTTTTAAATCTGACCAGGAGTCAGAGTAACACTAACATGATGATATGACATTATAATATCATGATTGATTTAATTAATGATAGCTAGCGATCCAATTACATGTTTTCTACTGGGACATTGATGACTCTGATTCGTCCACCAACACCTTCAAGTAGCATTGTTTTATCTGAGAGTATGACAGCGATTGATCTGTAATTAGCAATTGTCCCTCTTGCCACACGAGCTCGAAAGTGTATATCAACGAAAGATTGCCTAAACAAATCCAAATGTTCCAGTGAGAAATAATAGATTGGATACAGAGTTGTAAAATCTAGCTGTGATATTTGTAAACTAGAATCAATATTTTGATTACGGCCCACGAATGTCATCAAACGATGATATGCTTGTGCTACATGATTATTCTCAAAATTCAATAATATATCCTTAGCTGGTTCTTGATGTCCATTTATTCTCAGTGAAGCTTCAGTGACACCAAGTTTGTCAAATATTATTGCACTTTGTGTTTGTGAGTTTACTCGTTCAGTATTTTGGAAAGTAACAAATATATGTCGCGGTGCAAAGACACCTTGTTGTGATGCTATCTGCCATGTGAATCAAACCATTAATTGTACTTTGAATAGCATCTGTAGTTGTTGTCAGCCATGATAATGTCGATTTACCGCAGCTGTCCATAAAAGAAAGTAACCGTTGTTCTTCAGCAATCGATGGAGTCATTACTTGCATCAACAATGAAAGTTTTGTCAGTAATACTTTACCATCATCACCAACAGGTCGCCAGATTGCATCATCGACAGTAGCATTTCTTGCAAGTACGACTTTATGCTTGGCTCCAAAAATAACCTTTCTGACATTCCTGCAAAATCCAATGATATGTAACAGTGGAATTGTACATGAAAATCTTCTACTTCCATCTTTCAAGATTGATCGACGTGCTTTAAATCCTAAATTAAAATCTACATCGACATTAATAATCATGTCTTCCACATCCGCGTTGGCATTTCTGGCATTGTGTTTTGGCCGTCATATTTCATACAGTGTGTATTCAGGGTGGTCAGAAGTATCCATCCCAATCATCATTGATGGACCAGCTGATATTGAATAATGATCGCTGTATCTTGCAGGGCCAAGTATTGTCGTGGCAACGTCGACGTCTTTCTGAATTGATTCAATATCTCTTCCGTCGATAATATAAGTAGCACTGTCAAACAACGCCATAATGCCATTATTAACAAAACCAACACTAATATCAACCCCATATTCAGTATTATCTGTTTTAAAAATTTCACTTTCTACTTCAGTAAATTCTTCAGCGGGTAAGAAATATTTGCTTGTATCCTGAACTTCCAGCTCAACTCGCCCACGCTGATTTGGCTGTCATGCGTCATAAGAATAATACTGATAATCACGTATCGATTCATCTTTGAGAACTGGTGCGTCCATGTCGAATGCGGGATCAGATACACGTTTGAACATTTTATTATATTTGTTATCGTCTAACACGAAGACCACTTCCTGCTATCAGACTAGCAGTTATATTTCTTTCTTTTCTGATAGGGGTATACCAGAAAATTCTGCTAATTTTTCATTTGCAGCTTGATTTATTATTTTACTAACATTTGCAGGCATAAGTTAGGTGCTAGGTAATTTTACTGGCTGAGGATTTCGTCGTACTAATCGTGCTAGTCTATCCCTGATTGCTGATAATGCTTTACCAGTAATATCACCAACAACGCCAATACCTTTATCACGAACAACATCAATAGCTTTGTTCCCCAGTTGCTTTGCAATCGGTATCGCTTTTGGGGCGATCCTTCTGAATAGACCCTGAACAACGTCACCAAGTCCATCTCCGTAGATCGCTTTATGTGTAGGTAATCGCCAATTTATTACCCTGACCATGATCGGCCCACGGTGAGCATTATGTATAATCATCTTATTTCCTTCTCACTGATCTAATTCTACCCCCTTAATCACTGTGGTAATAATAGGTGATTTCATCAATGAGGGAACGATACACATTAATATCCAGGATAACTCCTGTAAATAATCTGTGATAAATAGCAGCTGCTTCATTAATGATTTCTGGAGAATTATTACCGGCTCGTTTTCTGCCAATCAGAATTTCTAATCTGTCCACGTCTGCAAGAAGGTTATTGGGGCATGGAGTAATAAGACCATTTCCTCGAGTAACAATACCACTTCTAGTTACACCGGGGTCAGGTGATGTTTGTTTCCTTCGTCGAGATCGATGCTTTACTGGCGATAAACACTTTATTTCATTTCATAATCCCTTTCAATAAAATTATCATAAACTTATTTATATTTTTTACTGATTTGTGAAATATTCCTGTACTCACGAAATATCCTAGCAGTCCACTCGTCTTCTGAGGTGTTATAATGTTCTGGCTTTAGAAACTGATACCCTATCTGATATTCCACCGCGGAAACCTTAAGAGGATCATTCATAACCTCTAAATAACCCTGCTGATTAAAATATCTAGTTTTTTAAATCTGGTTTAGGCAGATCCTCGACGATATCTTTAACATCTTGAATTTCAGCACGTGTTTTATCAGCAGACTAAATAGATTCTTTAATATGTTCTGGTAACGCTCCGATAACCCCCTGCGATACCATTTTAGCCTCAGCGGTTCTCTTCAGCGTGGAAAGAAGACCCACGGTAGCTTTTGTAATTGGTTTAAATAACTGTTATGTACCTTCTGTAAATTCCAGAAGAGACAGCTGACGCTCTTGTAATTTTTGTTTGAAAGAAATTTTTTAATTGTCTCTAGAAGCCATCGAGCTAGTTAAGATGCGTGAGATAACATGGCTAGAGTTATTATTGATATAATGATGATTTAATTCTTCAGCTGAGTAAACAAACATGCCATCAACCCCCCAACCCCCAACCCCCCCCCCAAAAAAAGCCACAAGCGTCAAAAAATAAAGTAACAAAAATAAGCTAACCCAACTGGAAAAGTTTCGGGTCGGTTAAAGACCTCTGTTTGACGTTATTGACGTCTGTATTTTCATCTTCGTAGGAAGCTTTATTTTCGCGAACGGACCCTTCTAAACTTTGTAGGGTTCACCCTCCCTGCTGCTGACGGTCTGAAGAATAATGATAGGAACTGCAGAAATAAGTAACAGAGTGTCAGTGTACGTTTTCGTCCCTACGTACTCAGACCAATCCGCCGACCATAGCGGCGATGAGATAAGGAACCTCAACCGGCATAGCCCTGAGAATCACTAGGTTCTACTTGTAGCTGACTAGTTCATTATTATGTAAATTTGGAAACCTCCTGCTTGTGAGCTACCAAGTCAGGTACTTCTGCAATTATTGATTGTAATTTGTTCCAAGTCCCTATTGTAGAGGGGAAGAAGATGAACTCGAAACAATTTGTCGATTCTGACTTTAATTGGAACTTTTTCCTGTGGTTTGCCCTAGTTTAGCTGCATGCCACGGTCAGGCATTTGTCCGCTGGTATGTCCACTAAGTTGTTCGCAATCTTATACAACATAGTCAGCTGGGCCTTGGTCCTCCTGGATTCGAATGATTCCAGCTGGAGATGGTTCAACATTGCACTGACACTGTTAGTGTTACGATATTTATTTGTGCTGAATCTAGCAGCTCTCCTCTGAACCATCTCTATCTTATTTGTTAGATCTTTATTATGTGGGTTCCACACAGTCGAATAACACTCAAGACCTGTACTCAAATGACCACATGAGGACAGATACTGGACAGAAACCATTTCATTCTGAAATGTGTGGTAAAATGTTTAGTCAGATTGGACATCTACGGGGCACATGAGGATACATACTGGAGAAAAACCATTTAAATGGAAAGTATGTAATAAAAGGTTCAGTGTCAGTGGACATCTCAATAACCACTTGAGGATTCATACTGGAGAAAACCCATTTAAATGTGAAGTATGTAATAAAAGTTTTAGTCGGGATGAACATCTACTGATACACATGAGGATACCTACTGGAGAAAAACACTTAAATGTGAAGTATGTAATAAAAGGTTTAGTGACCACGGAACTTTGAATCGGCACATGAGGATACATACTAGAGAAAAGCCATTTAAGTGTGAAGTATGTAATTAAAGCTTTAGTGAGAGTGAGTCTTTGAATCGGCACAGGAGGATACATACGGGAGAAAAACCATTTAAATGTGAAGTGTGCAATTAAAGGTTTATTAGGAATGGACCCTTGAATAGTCATATGAGGATACATACTGAAGAAAACCCATTTAAGTGTTGGGTATGTCACAAAAGGTTTAGTGACAGTGGATATTTGAGTCGGTACATGAGTACATATACTGGGAAAAACCCATTTAATTGTGCAGTATGTAATGAAATGTTTAGTCGGGGTGGACACCTACTGATACACATGAGGACACATACTGGAGAGAAATCTTCTAATAATGTGGAACATACTCGCACATGATGTGAACTATGTACATTTGGTGAGAGGTACTAAAAACAGTTTAAAAACATCTTTTTTTCGGAGCTAAGCAATACCTGCGCCAACCCCTGAACTCAAAGCAAACGAACATTTAATGTGGTGTGTACATTGAAATAGTCGATAATAGTGGAAGCCTGAATAAGCATAAAATAAAATATAAGTGGCGTAGTTGTACACTTGAGATAAAACAGTGGGTATAAAAATGACACGTGGGGTATAAAAATGGCACGTGGGGTACACAGGTAATAAAAACAAAAGCCCATACTTTATAAATTAGTACTATGGGTAGCGTCAAAGGGATGGTAATATTAGAGATGAACGTGTATTCTACCTATTTTATCTATTTAGGTTTGTTTTATTGTTTATTGGGGTTCAACGCCATTTTTTAGTGCATGATAGTATACATGATGGCCAATATAACTGTTGAATAAAGAACCTGGAGAAAACCCGGTAAGGAACGTCGACCCACGTGAAGCTACTGCCAAGCTTTCTAGTACAGATATTAGCCAAGCCACATTGGCAATTATGGAAACATTTGAGCGAAACGTTCGATAATATCCAGCCATACCGAAAAATCACATCGGTTGCTTTTTACTGGTAGGCATTGGAATTCAAACATAGCCTTGAACTTAACGTGTGCAGATTTCACTCGATCTTCTCCCACATTATGTTCTAAAAATTGGAGACAAGCGTGGCAAAACTCGTTTTCACATAAAGTAACCATCAGATCTGAATCACGGAGTTGATCGAAGAATTTCAGTATAGTTTCCAAGTAATTCTTTTAGGTGTCCTCGTAGACGTTAATATTATCACAGTTATGTAGACCAGATGTTAACATGTTCACTAGATGTAAAAATGTTCTTGGAGAATTTATCTTTCCAGAGCGCTTGACTTTATATTTTGATAAATCCCATCTGGAGTTGCAGTTGTTGATATTTCATTTGCTCTTTCCAGGAGTGGAATTGGCCAGAATTCTTTGAAAGGTTAAATTTGGTGACATATTTACATTTCCAATATTGTAATTGCAATAATCTTGTCTTGGCATTGAAAATGAATCCATTTTGGTGACACTACTGATTTTCCATAGTCAGTACAAATGCAGAATGTATCGTCTAATTTAGGCACAAGAGTACATGGTGAACTCCAGTTACTTATACTCGTTTCTATGAAATCATTATCCAGTAAATATTTAATTTCTTTTTTCAAACATTCCTGTTGGAAAGGATTCATGCTGTTAGGATGCTGTTTAAGAGGTGTAGAATCTACAATTTCAACATCATGGTAGTGTTTATTTGTTTGTGTTGGAACATCAGGAAACAAGTGGTCATATTCATATGGTAGCTGTTTTTGTTTACTCCTTTCCTGTTGCTGTTGATGTGAAAGCTTATGATCCAGATTATTAGGCATTATTTGACTATGTAACAGAGTTGAAGAAAATAAAAGCAACCGAACGAAATTGTGGTAACATTTGAATTTTAATATTGTATTGACTACTGATGATAACTGCCGTTGTCCAATTGGTATTGCAACTCATTTTAATACCTTCACTAATATATACTGCCTGCTCTTTTAGAGTAATTATCACAACCTTAAACTTCATTTACAACCGACTGAGCCATTCTCATGGAGGTGTACAGTGTAAGTAATAGTTAATATACCGGTAACACATGACAACTTCAACCTGTAAATGAATATAGCATACTTCAGTAACGACTAAATCATTCTTATAAAAGTTTTGAGAAACGACCTTGCTGCGTTTCTTATAAGCAGGTCCTCACATGTGGAAAAGAGACCAACACTATTATCAAGCCTGAATATTTCAAATGAAAATGAGGTAAGTATGCATATAATGATTTACAACAATGACTGCAGATCACTAGCAAATATGTTTGCAAGGCATGTATGTCCCCACTGTTGTAATGATGCTGGTATGGCGTTGTTAATAGCGTAATTCTCCAATGATCAGCTCATACTCGGCATTAACAAACTTTAGCAACATTTTTATATTTGCAGTTCATGTTCAATGACAAGGCTCATCCATGCATAGGAATGGGATAACAGCTATTGCCTATTGTTAAGTCAGTCCATGCATGGAATGGGATAACAGCTATTGCCTATTGTTAAATCAGTCCATTCAAAGGAATGTGATAATAGCTCTTACCGATAATTAAGTTAATCCAGTATTAGGAATGGGATAACATCTATTTGCCTATAATCACGTCGAAGGACGTATTGAATGGTCATTATTCCGGATGAACGAAAGAGATTTCATGAATAGTTTCATGTCTTTCACTCACCTTATATAACATTTCTAAACTCAATTGAACGATGCAGTTTGTTTTGCTGTCAGATTATAGCCATAAGAAGGTTCATTCAAGAGTTCATTCCAAATTCGTTTAGTACAAAAGTAATAGATCTGCTGCTGTTTCCTAACGTAAATCGACAGAAAGCAAGGCGTTATATGTAACATTTTTTATAACGCCTACAAACAATTACATACATTTAGTAGAACACTTTGTTGATGCATGTAGTTAGCTACACGCTGAATGAAACTAGACAATATTTAATTTTATTTTGAAACAGTATCAGATGTAATTGTTTTTCCCACTGTAGTAGCCGCTTCACTCGGATTGTGATTAGCTTTCCATTACGGAGCAAAGCATTAAATTAAAAGGGAGGGGGAAGGGAAGATAGCGAGAGACAACTCATTGTACATCTTGGCAAATATATGGATATATATTGAATAAAGTACATGGACAAATTAGATCACCTTCTCAAGTTTGATAAAGTAATGAAGGTTGTATTTCCTCATCAACTTCAAGGTATACATAATAACAGATTTGTAAGACATCTCCCATTTTGAGGCTGAGTTAATCATGCAGGACAGGTGAATTCACAGAATTGTTTAACATGTGTATTTGTTGTCTGTTTATTATTTATAAAACAACACAAATAAAATTCTTAAAATCACCGCCTAGTTGTTGTTATATCATTTGTATCGCATAATAATTGACAATACATTAAATCCAATGTAAAATTTCTTTTAGACATATCTCAAATGTAACCCTTTGCAGCAACAGGTGCACTATGTTTAATCACCATGAATATATAATACTCATTGTTGTCAAAAAATGCAAGGAAGATATCTTCAAAAACAACAACAAATGTCTATTTAAATATGTTAGTATATCTACATGCTTTCCGTATTAGCTATACTCATCATATACTCCCATCAAGACCTTTCCTACGTTTGGACCAGTCTTTCTAAGACGAAGTTCCAAAATGGCATGGAAGCATCATGCAACAACTCGGAATAACCCCCATAGCAGATAGCAGTAAAATATAACCCTGTTGGGTGATTGTAACAGTCTCTATATTCCAAATATTCATTTTATGCAACAACTTCCCTGAAGATCATTCCAACCTATAAATTGGTCTTGTTAGGACAAAATTCCAGACAATGGCATGCAAGGATAATACAACAAATTGGAACAACGCCCAGAGCGGTGAAATATGATCATGTTGGGCAATAGTAAAAAGATCCCTTTAAACCATGAATATCTTCCAAATATTCAATTTATGCAACGACTCCCCTCAAGACCATTCCTACCATTAAAATAGTCTCTTTTTGGACGAAATTCCAAAATATAGCATGAAAGGATGATGCAGCCACGTAGAATAACCCCGATAACGGTGAAATATAACTGTGGCTATAGTGACAACCGCTAGAGACTTTGAACATCTTTCATATTCCTTCTCTGCAACAACTCTTGAAGGGTATCCATTAATAAGGTCGCATACAAAAGCTCGCGCTTCAAAAGGTCGCGCACAAAATGTCGCCGAACAAAAGATCGACGGGTTAATTAGATCGCCGCATATAAGATCAATATAACAGGCAATTTAAATAGTTTTTTAATATGCCCACTCTGTGTTTTGTAATTGGCTTCACGTGTCTCACTTAAATGCATCCATGCGTATAATTAATCTTCTCTCGTTTGAGTAAAGATTAAACAAATAAGTGAAGTACTTCTCTTTTACAAAGCATTCATTTATATGTGAAATAGACACCGCCGATTGGATCAAAACTATTGTAGCTGACTATGGGCGTCGACCAATTACCTATTATCTCCGTGGTATTGCTTACAACTTGAGTTTGCAAAATTAACTACAAACATTTTAGTTTCGAATGTTTAGCGTAAACTTTGGCATACTATTTACTATTATTACAATAATTGTGTCTATTATGTCTACAAATTAGCTATTGTTCTATTTCTCTTCTGACATTACCAAGATTAATTAAAACAATTTTTAATAATTACAGTAGTAGCTTTTTAAATATTTGATATAATATATATATATATATTTTTAAGACATCATGTAGTAGGTTTTATATCCGTGAGATATTAGTACAAGGGACTATCTTAAACAAAGTATTTTTATTTTGATTTCCAACAACATGGAATCACTTGTTACAAATATAAAAATAATACTAATGCTTAAATAGATAAAGAAAATAAAAAAATAACAATAAACAAATCAAAATTTAAATATATTTTATAAAGTGTTTTAATGCTTGAAATATATTACGAGTACAAATATTTAAAAAAAATAATGCCATAAAATTGATATTAAGTAAATATTTAGATCTTAAATAAATACATAAATCTTTCAAAACAAATATGAAGTAATTAAACAGCTGAGATTAATGTTATATCTGTATTTATGTATGTACATATGGCATATAAATACGGATATATAAATATTGTTTCAACATTAGCTTCTGTGTCAAAAGTGAGCTATAACTTCTATATTGTCTAAATCTGTGACAAATTTCCAATGAATAATCGTTAGTGTTGTAATAAAAAACAATGCAAATTTTCATAACCCCTTGTTTAAATGAATTAAATATGGTGCAGACTTTGATCGAAATCCTCTCTGTCTCTGTCTCTGTCTCTCTCTCTCTCTCTCTCTCTGAAGCATAATGCACTGGGAAGTATGTAGAGTGAGAGAAAAAAGATAACACAACTTGCACCAAGTAACCTGCAAGAACCTGGGACTTCGAACGGTTAATAATAAACGTTCCATGGGATTTTAATAGAGTTCACAATATCGACGATAAAACTTTTCAATAGCCTGTCAAGAGTTTTATGGTACTTTTATTTGTAAGGAAGAATACACATACTGTAATCACTTTAATGCTTTGTCTATTATCATTTCCTTCTTCATGTTTTATAAAACCTATTAATATGGGTCAAAACATATTATTTAACATTAAAATGTCCGAAGGCCAATGTACCATCTACATCCCTGAGCCTTTTTCTATATCTGGGTGGGCTGGCATGGCAGCAAACAGATCGACCAATAATGAAACGTAGCGATGGGCCGTGAATGAACTCCTTTTTATGGTAAGTCTCCCCAACACCACTACTCTCTCTCTCTCTCTCTCTCTCTCTCTCTCTCTCTCTCTCTCTCTCTCTCTGGTCCTTCGTAGAAACATAACAGCGAAAATCCGTTAAAAACCACACCCCCACACCCACCCCACCCCCAATAAAAAACGCGGCAATGTAAAAATGTAGTCACACGAAATGTAATCACACGAAGCAATGGAAAGGGGGAGAGTTAGTAAAGGAGGATAGAAACAATTGTGCGGTTGGTAGCAATCTTAATTAAATCATAAAAGAAGGACTTATATGAACTGTAAATACATGTAATGTTTTTATTACCTCTTGCCGGTTCCTCATTACATCTAGTTTTGTTTCAACTCGTTTAAATATGTTAAGCGGTGTGTGAAAGCCAGTGCATTGAATATTCATGTAGTGAATTATGCTGAATTTGTAGTGGTCTTCTTTCTTCATTTAAACCATCTTTCTTATTTAAATCATAAGTCTGTTTTTATTTATTTAATCAGTGTACATGAAAATAGAAGTTCAAAAATTAAATAAGGTAGATGATCAATTTGCAAAGGAGATCGCTGCAAGCCTCGTTTCTTTTGAATGAAACATTTCGACATCTCTTGGAATATCAATTCTATATATATATATATATATATATATATATATATATATATATATATATATATATATATATATATATATATATATATATACATATTGTTACGTGGCTAGGGTCGTACAAAGTAATAAAGAAAAGAGTGAAGCCAACAAGCTTTGTATAATTAAACAGAATAATTTATTTCCCTAGAAAATACGATAAAAATATGAAGAAAAGGACTTACTGTTTGTGAATATAATCCAAAATTAAACCTGGAATTTAAAAATATAAGTTCTATCGTTAAAAAGTTCTAACTGAATTCAATTTCGAATCCCGATGAAGTTCCAATATGGAAGGCAATGATGTCAGATGATGTCGTTGTACTGATGTCAACAGTTCCTCGTTGAATCACAATTTATAATGTTCCAGTTTAGAATTCCAGAATAAATTTCCAATAAATGTCTTTGTCCAAGAATTTTGATGAAGACGAACACTTGTATTTTTTCCAGAGTGAATAAATTATTTTAAATGAATAACTAACCGGAACTGGTCACAACACAAAATACCTTTGAGCTCCAGAGGTATCAATTTTACCACTGACTGAAAACACTAAAAACGTTAGTTTTAAGAGCAATTTTAGATCACGTGACGGGGTCACGTGGTCACTTACTAAGGACAACGCAGTAAAGTAATATGTCAATTAGTACGTAGGCTATTTACAGGTTTGATTGCACTGAACGAATCTTGCTATAGGATTCAATAATAAAAGCTTGTTTACGTAATAGAGCTATCACGGAAGCTAAATATGACCTTGATTGCGACCAATGATTTTCTCTCTGTGTTTACTGATTTCTGTACCAAGGTCAAGAACTAGGTCAGCTAAAAAAAATGTAGCAATGTTCTGCGTTTATCAGGTCAAAACAGAAAAATTCTCCAGAAACTCCGCAAAATTTGGAATTCGAAGCCAACTTAGAGTACACATGAGGGTATATCGGTACCATTTTTACAACCCCCAGGTGGGCGGAGGTTAAGGTGAGGGAACATTGTATTCAGAAATAAACAATATAACTAGCTAATATTCGTACATTTTGTAAGAGCTGTAGCTTCCTTCAGACTTAAAAAAAATGTTGAGTGTCTTGGGTACATGTGAGGTTATGTTAATTCATGTCTGGATCGTATTTGGTATTTTTAAAAATGTCATACACTCACTTGAAAATGTACGTCGTAACTGGATAACTCTTACCCCCGTTTAGTTCCAGCAGAGTTATCTCTCTGAAATGCAATGGAATACTGTCAAATTAACAATCTAACATTGTTCTCTACGTCATTGTATGACACGCATGCTGAGGTAGGTGTCATGAAAACGAGGAAATCTCACACACACAGTTTTATTAACACAGGTTCCTAATACACATCAGATATCTTCCATGATGGATTGCGGCACCCCACTCCCCCATCTCCGGGAGCAGTCTCTATCTAATATTGCAGCTACTAAGGGGAACAGTAATTAGTTAGAGCTAGCAATTAAACTACGATACCACACATCTCCCCTCTTTTGAGATTACCCGACCATAACATTTTGCTTATGACTAGATAGGAAAATATGAATCAATTCCGACAATATGAAAACATTAAATAAGTAAGCAATGAATTTACTGTCTTCGTATCTGAACTGTCCATAGCAAGAATTTGACGGAATTGAATTATATACTAGGTGACTGTAAACTTGCACAGGATAGTCCTGATTCTAATACTATAGAAAACCTAAAAGTCCAATTCTATTGCAATAATTCAGAAATCAAATACTAAACTACGCGTTGGCACCTTTATATAAAACAATCACTTTCTTAGACAAAATCACAGAATCTGGCTTGTTTTCGGACAACTCTCCCACTTGAAGTCTGCACTGGAGTGTTTGCATTGTTGGGCCCATTGGGTACAACTGGCTTGCTGGGGGTTGGCTGCACTGGGTCACGCTGGGTGGTAGAATCATCAGATGGTGGTACGGGCTCCATGTTATTGAGAGACATTGTGCTGGACTCCAAATGGGTCTAGGCTGGATAATGTGAGGACTTTGTTACAATGTCTGTAGACGAATTTCTGTTGACTGGAAGTAGATTCTCAGGGTTTTTCATCCGCTGTACATGGTTTCGATTGCGCCTATATATCCATTTGGGAGTTTTTACCAAGTAACTTCTTCGGTCTTTGTCGGATTGAATAACTATGCCTGGTGTTGACCACTCGTTGTCATTTCCATGCCATTTGATTCTGACGCCGTCTCCCTCAGTAATATCTGCCAAATTACGTGTAGTGTGGTGCCGGTTGAAACGGAATTCATATCTTTGTTTCGTCTTAAGGTGTCTCTGCCTGATGATTTTGAGGTTTCGGCACATGGGGTTTAACTTCTTTCCAATAATGGGCAAGGTGGTCCTCATCTGGCGTCCCATCATCAATTGGGCATGGTTGGCACCTGTCGCAGGTGTTGGTTTGGCTCTGTAAGCCTTCATGGCAAGGAATACATCATCCTCTTTATGTATGGGCTTTGCTATTTTGACACCACTTTATGCTTCACCATTCGCTCGCGGGTAGTGAGGACTGGTAAATGCTTGTTTGAAGTTGTATTTCTCAAACAAATCTTTGAATTCTGAGGAAGTGAACTGAGTCCCATTGTCTGATACTACGATTTCTGGGATTCCCCATCGTGCAAATATGCTCTTCAGCTTTCCGATTACCTGTAGGGAGGTTGTTTTTGTTAGATGTATAATTTCCAAATAGCGTGAAAAGTAGTCAATAGCTACAAGGTATCTTTCTTGTTTGGCTTCACAAATATTGATTGCAATTATCTGCCATGGTCTGTGTGGTAGAGGGGTTGTCTTCAATGGTTCCCTCCTCTGTGCTGGCTTCCTAATCTGACAAAATTTACATGTCTCTATTTTGTCTTGGATCTGTCTTGCGATTCCAGGCCACCATACACAACTTTGGGCTCTCTCATGGCATTTTCCTAATCCCTCGTGACCCTGGTGAATGTTATCAAGAATTCCGGGCCTTAAGACTGTAGGTATGATAACTCTGTCCCTGAAGAGAAATAGGTCGTTCTGAATTGAGAGTTCACAGCGTACAGAAAAGTATGGATGTACATCTAAGGTACAGCTATTTTTCTTATCTGGCGATCCATTTGTGGTGAAAGTCACTGCAGTCTGCAGATGGTGGTCACTCCTGTAACCTTCTTTTATTTGTTCTAATTTCCTATAGGAAATTGGCCTGCATGCCGCCATTGACTCTATAAAAACTTCCATTTCCTCTTCGTATGTGGCTTCCTGGCCTAGGAGAGGGCTTCGAGAAAGGGTGTCTGGAACTACCAAAAGCTTCCAAGCTACGTACTCTGCCTTTTCGTTGAAGCGTCTCAACCGCATCAACAGTCGTTGACACCTCAAAGGAGCTTTGTGAAAATCATGTGTGTTGATCAGTGGCACTAACGGTTTATGGTCAGTATGCAATCTGAACGAGTCCAGTCCAACAAGATATCGTGAAAACTTCTCACAGGCCCACACACAAGCAAGGCACTCCTTCTCTGTCTGTGCATATTTGACCTCAGCAGGGGTAAGTGTTCTGGAACAAAAGGCAACTGGATAGAGTTTCTCTCCATGTTGTTGGAATATTTGCCCCGCCAATTCCATAACTGCTGACATCAGCGCTGACAACTGTCACCTTGCAGGGTCATAAAATGCTAAAACTGGTGTGGATATCAGCATCTCCGTGACTCTCGAGAAATCGTAATCCTGGTCTGGGCCCCAATACCCGGCTGTGTCTGATTTCATCAGGTCCATAGTTGGTCACATTCTCGTAGGCAAATCTTCGAGAAATCTACCAAGCTAGTTGATCATGCTCATGGTGCGACGAAGCTCACTGATATTTAATGACGCAGGTAAGTATTTTACTGCTGCAACCTTTGCTGGACTGGGAAGTATGTCATCCGAGCTGATCAAGCGACCGAAGAATTCCAGTTCTGTTTTCCTAAATTCACATTTGTCGTCGTTGAGCTTAAGACCACTTCTATTGAGTTTCTCCAGTACCAAACTTAGGCGTCTGTTGTGCTCCTCTAAGGTTCTGCCATAAATTAGTATATCATCCATAATGGCCTCTGCCCCTTCATAAGCAGTCAGCAGCTGTGTAATTTTTCTCTGGAAAATCTCTGATGCCGACGTAATACCAGATGGGACTCGTTTAAAGCAGAAGCGACCCAGAGGTGTAATAAAGGCTGTCAGTTCGGCACGTTCTGGATGTAAAGGTATTTAATAAAACCCGCTTTCTGCATCAAGTTTGGAGAAGACAGTGGAGCCTATCAGCTTTGGTGATATATCATCTAGTGTAGGGAGCACATATCTTTCCCGTTTGACTGCCTTATTAAGCTTCTTTAAGTCAACACAAAATTCTGACTTTGCCATTTTTCTTGGGGACTGCTATCATAGGCAAACACCATTCTGTGGGCTCAGTTACTTCCTCAATGATGCCTTCCGGCTGCATGTGGAGCAATTCTTCTTTCACCTTAGACAACAAAGGAAATGGTACACGCCTGGGTGCAGCTATCCTGTATGGCCTGGCATCATCCTGGAGTATGATCTTTACTGGCTCACACTTCAACAGGTCAAAGTGCCCAAAGGCTGTTTTTTTTATCTCCTCAACTCTTTTCACAAGACCCATTGCATGTCCAACTCCACGTCCAAGGAGATTATTGGCACGCGGTCCCTTGATGACAAATACCCGAACGTGGTACGATACTTTCTTATAGGTAGTATGTGCCATAAACTCGCCTCTTGAATCTAGAATCCCTCCAGGGCTGCACAACTTGGATTCCGATTGTCTTAGCTTTGGTTTTGCTGGAAGACAGTTGAAGGTAGCTTCAGACATAACTGTTGCGTCTGCTCCAGTGTCTATTTTGAAGTGAACTGAGGCTCCACAAATGTTTAACATCACGCGCCATTCCTCATTATCGTCATCGCACATAGTTACTGAGCCAAGGAAGAATACTTCTTGGTATTCTGCATAATCTGTAGCTGGTGTTTCATTGAATGTGACCTCATTCTTTTTTGTTTTGAGCGACAGACAATGGCAAAGTGGTCGAGCTTGTTACAACTTCTGCACCGTTTTCCTTTAGCGGGACATCTCTCACATCTACAATGCCTCCTGTTCCATTTGTGACATGTTTGTTGTGCTGTTGTTTCACCAATCGGATTTGGTTTTTGCCACTGACGCTGTCCATTTCGGTTGGTTGATCCTGGTTTAGTGCTTGATGCCTTGTTCTGTTTAGAAATTTCATCCAAATCTTTGACCGTCTGACTTTCGTCGCATATCTGACCTTTTACCAGTTATGACTGTCTCGCTATTTGTACGGCTTTCACTAAGGTAAGGTCGGCCTCCATTTGTAACTTTTCAGAAACCTCTTTATCCAGAATTCCGATTACAAGACGATCCCTTATTGCTTCGTCTTTTTGTGCGCCAAAGTCACAATGATCGGCAATTTCATACAGCTTTCTTAAAAATTCCTCCACAGACTTTCCTGGGTTTTGACTAAGTTGGTGGAAACACGATCTTTTGTGGATTACATTGCCCTTGGGGACGAAGTAATCATCAAATTTCTGCAAAACTGGGGCGTACTTGTCGGCATCTTCGTCGTTAGCAAACTCAAACGATTTGAGTATTTGTTCTACTTCTTTCCCCATTGCATATACTAGTGAACTTACTACAACTGCCTCTCCTTTCTTGTTTAGTTTGGTGACGATCCTAAAGAGCGCGAAACGCTGTTTCCAATCCGGGCACTCCACTGGCTTCCCAAAGTTAAAGTTCTCTGGTGCCTGGAATTTTGCCATTTTCACTCACTGCAAAAGTTTATGTATCTTTTGGAGTCACATCGGACGCCATGTCATGAAAACGAGGAAAGCTCGAGTCGTTATACACACAGGGTTTATTAACACAGGTTCCTAATACACATCAGATATCTTCCATGATGGATCGCGGCGCCCCCCACTCCCCCAACTCCGGGAGCAGTCTCTATCTAATATTGCAGCTACTAATGGAGCAGTTATTAGTTAGAACTAGCAAGTAAACTACGATACCACACAGTAGGATAGAAAGTATATTTATTTCACAAAATATTAGCAGTGAGGTCTATCGAAACACAATTGGTACCATGATAACTGAGGACACGTACTGGAGTAATACGACATATTTTATTATACGTGTTTGGATTTTGACAAAACGTTTCGCAGAAGTGGTCAGCCAAATGTACACAGAAATATGAATTCTAGAGAGAAACCATTTAAACGTGATGGTAGGTTACATTGTAACAGGCTAGACGACTCAGACCTCGATCCTAATTTTCTTTGTAACGACCCCTTGTGGTCTACAGTGGAAATCTAAGTAATCACAAAATGGAACATAGTGGAGAGAAACCATTTATGTGTCAAGTATATAATAAAATGTTTAATCGGGACGAATATCTACATAGGCACACAAGGATACATACTCGAGAAAAAACATTTAAATGTGAAGTATGCACTAAAGGCTTTAGTGGAAGGGGAAATTTAAATCGGCTCATGAGGATACATACTTGAGAAAAACCATTTAAATGTGAAGTATGTAATAAAAGGTATAGTGACAGTGGAGACATGAAGAAGCACACGAGAACACATATTAGAGAAGAAACATTTAAGTGTGAATTATGTAATAAAAAGTTTAGTGATAGTGGAGGTCTGAATCTGCACGTACGGATACATACTGGAGAAAAACTATTTAAGTGTGAAGTATGCAATACAAGGTTCAACATCAGTGGACATTTGAATCGACACATGCGGATACATACTGGAGAAAAACCATTTACATGTGAAGTGTGTAATAAAATGTTTAGTCGGAGTGATAAACTATGGATGCACATGGGGATACATAATGGAGGAAAACCATTCAAATGTGAAGTATGTAATAAAATGTTTGGTCAGAGTGGAACTTTGAATAGGCTATTGAGGATACATAGTGGAGAAAAACCAATTAAATGTGAAGTGTGTAATAAAAGGTTTGGTGACATATAGAATCTGTGTTGGGGTTTGGACCGAGACAGGGAAATCCCAGTCAAGGAATTACATTCTTTGTCTTCCCACGAGGCTTGTCGAGTGGGGAGACTTATAATGTAACCCCGCGACTGGGATTTCATTGTCTCGGTCCAAAACCCAAGGTAGATTATTTTTCTCACCCAATATTTTCCTTTAAAGTAAAAAGAACTCTTCACTAGTGTAATAGAGTTCACGTCCCAATGTTTACATGCAGCTCATTAATAGAAATATGTTAATGAGGACTGTGGTGTGACCGTTGCATCCGATGTACACAGTTTATACGCGTAAGCAAAGAAAACTAACAACATAAAACGTCGCATAGTAATGAGGTTTTATCACATTTAATACATGGATGTTGTATGAAATTAACAATAAATGATGAATATTTATTACAAGACACTGTTTCATTTTCATCAGTCCCAATTTTGAAAAGTTATATTGTAAAAAATGGAACGAGACTGGGTACTCAGCTCTGCTGTAGTTATACTTAGTACAAGCTATAACGAAGAGTAACATGTTGCATTAGATCATTCACGGGTAATTGGAGATCTGTGTCACTATAGTATATAACTCTCCTTTTCTTTGGAGGAGGTGAAACTGTTTGAGACATACTTGTGTTGTCCTTAATATTGATTGTAAAATTAGCCCCCGTATATAAAAGATCCTCCAAATACAGACCCTAGCGGATAACCATGTGCTAAACTTTCAAGTTCACGGATTCTTTGAAAATTTATTTTTCTGTCTTGGAATATGGCAAGTGCTACAGTGGAATTTGCATATGGACTAATGTGTTCACGGATAAATGATTCCTTCTGGCTGGTAAGTGCATTATTTGTCATTAAATATTGTAGGTATATTTTTTATTCAACTGGAGCACAGTGGAGATGCTTAACAAAATTAGAATAAAGCATGTTTGACATAACATATTTCTGGCTATTACTAAGTTTTCTGCAGTTGTTAAGAGAGCTGGGAGGCTATGAAGTGTATAGGTCTATAGTCTATGTGCTTAGATCAGTGTTTTCTGTCGTAGTTCATTTCACGCAGCATTGAGAATTTTATCCCATCTGTAACACAGTCAGTTTTCAGGTTAGCATCATTAAATGTAGCTAACAGTATATAATTTGTTTCACACGAAGTATTTAAAACTAGTTAAGTAGCTTTAGCTACATTTAATGACGCTGACCTGAAAATGTACTGTGTTAGGCCTGCAGATAGGATAAAACTGACCATGCTGTGTGCAATGAACTAGCATAATACCAAAAAGCTCGACATCGTGTGCGTATAAATGTCTGTCTCTCTCGAAATGTTTTGCATGGTGTGTTCTCAAAAATGGAGAGACTTTATGTTACTGTTTTGTTATATATTTGCTGTTGCTGTTGTTGTTGTTTGATTTTCGGACAACTACGTCAGGCATAGCAGAAGACAACAAAGGTTTCTTTTTTTAAAAGTTGTTCCAATCGCGTAGACACCTTGACTGAGACGACCTGTCTGAGACAACCAGACTGAGATAAGAAAAGTAAGGCTAGCAAAACAGCTAGATTCCTCTATCACATGGGTGAGAAAGTGGATATTTGATTCATCACATGAAGATTCATACTGGAGACAAACCATTTAAGTGTGAAATATCCAATAAAACATTTAGTGGAAGTGGAGTTTTGAATGGGCACATGAGAATACATACTGGAGAAAGAATTACAGTCATGTCGCACCCAGCAATCTCGCACCCGCTAAGTCGCACACCAGTAAAGTTATGTCGCACCCAAATATAAAGTTATGTTGCATCCTAATTTATAGTCACGTCGCACCCATCTGTAATATATCATTATACGAAATGATTGTTACCATATTATGTTTCCATAGCATTAGCCTTTATTAATTAAATGTATTAATTCACTAATTAAGTTTTGTTATATAATTAATGGGGCCAAAATAGATCAGATTTCACACTCCACTAATTACATTATGTTTCTGCATTTAGTTCAGTTACTCTAACATCAGTGTATGTACAGTCATGAAACTTTTTACGAAATGTTTTAATCAGCATATATCTTGATTATTGAATTGATAATGTCCCATAGCTTCTCAATGGCAAGTTGTATTTCATACAGACTGAGCAAGATTTCCCTTTGTACAGGACTTTTCTTATTTGCAATGGAAGTCTAAATGTAATGTTCCGAGTAGATGAAAGCGAGCAAACCAAAACAAAGCGTGCCCAAATCGGCGTCTGTGTTAATGCAGTGGCAATATCAAAGTCATTAAATAACAAAGCAGGGTGCGGAACTTGCAGCTTGTCGATATAAACTATTAGGAAACAAATGATTTCTTCAAGTTCGGCTCCAGGGCTGCTGTCGATGTTTACATTACATTTACATTCGATTCATTAGTTTCATGCTTGAATAGTAAAATGAACACTACGATAAGGTATAAAATGTTACATTTTTACTCCACACCAATCGTTACTTTCCAAAATGACTAGTAATACTGCATGCTTACACAGGTAAAAAGAAGTTACACAGGGACAACATGCAATCCAATGTAATGGCTGCAATAAGTGGCAACACAGAACTTGTGCTACTGGGATCTCATTAGAAGACTACAGATTGGCTGTAAGAGGACAACTCAGTTTACACTGGACATGCCATAATTGTAATTCTGTAGATTTGAATGCATCTGAAATTAGTGAACCCTTTTTTGCAAGTAGCAGACTGAACACTGAGAACAATCACGATATGGAGTCTGACATGATGCTATATGATAGATCATCTACTATCGCGATTAATACTGATCCACTTTTAGACAGCATGGATCCTGTTGTTGATGTTGAACATGAGCTACCAATGGACCTCGAGGAGTATGAAGCCTTATAGTTAGATGCAAAAGTGTCCATAGTATCCTCAAATTTCGATACTGATAGCAATGATGCAGTAACTTACGAAATTATAGCTCAATCATCAGAAAGAATGAAAGATAAGTTAGTCGACAGCAACGGCTTTTCCTACAATCATAGGCGCCAAAATGCTTCTGCTACATACTGGCAATGTGTAGTGATAAATAAACACACCAAGCGTAAAGCTACAGTTATATAGAGAGGTGCAGGAAAAGTCATGGTATATAGATGCCACTTTCTGTGTGATCAAACCACCATTTACCCAATTATTTAGTGTGCACGCCTTCATAAAAATTACGGAGAAATAAAATAAGTTCCCCTAGCTTTTGCGTTGATTTCGAGGAAAAGGAAGGATTGTAAAAAGGTGCTGAGCTATTAAAAATATGATTCATATTGAACCAAAAATGAAAAAAGTGGTAGCAGACTTTGAAGCAGCTATGTGGAAAGGAGTGATGTCGGTTTTTCCAGACGTTCAGATGCAAGGTTGTGTCTTTCATTGGACTTAAGTTATTTGGAGGCAGTGCGGGGAGATCGGCCTTCAGAAACCGTATAAAGTTAACAAGTCCATTTATAATTTCATCCGGAAATTAATGGCTCTGCCATTTTTACCACAGGAATACATACAGCCAACCTTGTTTGCACTGCAAGAGAAAACCATCAATAACAGACCCTTATCAGATCTATCTAGCTACATAGAAAAGCAATGGATCACAAATTAATTATTCAGCCCTGCTCGTTGGACAGTATATATGCAGCCAATAAGGACTAACAATGATGTTGAGGGGTGGCATCAGAGGCTCATTTCAGCTGCAAAAGGGGGAAAACTTCCACTGTACATGCTGAATGGCTGTTTATTTAAGGAGGCCCAGTTTGTAAATATTCATCTGCGGCCCCTGACTGAAGGGAAACGTAGGAGACAACAGAGAAAAATATACAAAGAAATGCAAGCAAAACTGTTTACTTATTGGACAATTTTAACGACGGAAACATGACCATTTCCCAGTTGTGGTCTGCTTGCAGCAATTTAAATGGGCCAGATTTGCAGCAATCATAAGGATACTAGTGTGCGCAATGTGACGCATACGCTGAACTATACCGTATGCTCTGAACTATGTTCCTCTGCTCATATAAATGTGTGCAAAATAACACTCAAAAATAAGATATTTAACTAGATTTAGTAGTTAAAGCAAATGAGGACTTTGTCCTCTAATTTGGGGAGATTATTTATTTATCGGCTATGCATGTCATTGTGTTAGTGTTCGGAATAATAAAAGCAAGTCTTCTATTTATATATCTTCTCTATTTTTCATTCCTTCAAGAATTTTATTCTGACGTCTACTCTTTTAGTTACGAACTTGAATGCATCTATCTCTGTTTATTCGTCCGTTTCATTGTACATTCCTATTTATTTTAAGACTGGCCAGTGAAATCTATACATATCGAATCTTAACATAACTTTAGCATTGGGTGCTACATAACTTGATTAGTGTGTGACTTGACTTGGGTGCGACATGATCAGGGTGCGACTTGGCCATGTTCCCTGGGGAAAAAAAAACATTTCAGTGTGAACTATGTAATAAAATGTTTAGTCAGGGTAGAAGTCTACAGAGTCACATGAGAATACATACTGGAGTAAAACCATTTAAATGTGAAGTATGTGGTAAAAGGTATAGTGACAGTGGAAACATGAAGAAGCACACGAGGACACATAATGGAGAAAAAAAGCATTTAATTGTGAAGTATATGATAAAAGGTATAGTGACAGTGGAGACATGAAGAAGCCCACGAAAACTCATACTGGAGAAAACCTATTAAATGTGAACTATGTAATAAAACGTTTAGTCAGGTTAGAAATCTATACAGGAACATGAGGATACATACTGGAGAAAAAATTTAAATGTATAGTATGTGGTAAATGTTTAGTGACAGTGGGTTTCTGAATGGGCAGATGAGGACACATACTGGAGGGAAACCATTTAAATGTGAAATATGTAATAAAATGTGTAGTCAGAGTGGATGTCTGAAGAAACACAAGAAAATACATAAGTAGCATAGTTTTATGGTTGAGGAACAGACACTTGGGGTACACAGGGAATTTAAAAATAGATCATAGGTCTAACATGAGTACAGTATGACACTGTGGATAATGTCAAGCAGATGGTAATATTAAAGATGAATATTTACTCTTTTTATCTGCAATTGAACCACATTGGCAGTCATGGAAAATCTAAGTAAACTTACTGGCAATATCCAGCATACCTAAAATTCACATCAGTTTCTTTTTACTAGAGTGCACTGGGGATTCCAAGATAGCCTTGATCTTTACATCTACAGGCTTAACTCGACCTCCCTCCTCGCAAGGTATGTCCTAAATATGTAACCCGAGCATAAGGTAAACATCATATTTGAATCGCTGGGTCGATTGAAGAATTTCTGAATGGTTTCCCTGTGATCTTTCCAGGCATGTGTTAGATGATGACATCATCGATCTATGCATCACAATTATGTAGACCAGATGTTAACATGTTCATAAGTTGTTTGAATGTTGCCGGAGAATTTTTAGTTCAAGAGGGAATCACCTGATATTGATAAAGCCAATAGGGAGTTGTAATTTCTGAAATTCATTTTGCTATCTCCATGAGTAAAATTTGCCAGAATTCTTTTAAAAGCTGAAACATGGTGACATATTTCAAATTTCCCATTTTGTAACTGCAATTTTTTATTCTTGGCATTGGAAATAAATCTGTTTCGGTGTCACTGTTGACCTTTCTATAGTCACTTAATATACAGCATGTATCATCTGATTTAGGCACAAAAATACATGGTAAACTCCAATTGCGTTTACTTTGTTGTATAAAGTCATTCTCCTATAAATATTGAATTTCCTTTTTCAAATATTCCTGCTTGAAAGGACCCAAAATCAATGTTATGACAGATTTTATTTCTTCATGTTAGAACTTAAGAAACAAGTGCTCATATTATTATAATAGCTGTTGTAGTTTACTAATTTCCTAACAGCTCCGGTACCTTAGAGCGTCTGCATTGGATGCGGGAGGTCGTGGGTTCGAACCCCGGCCGAGTCATATGAAAGACTTACAAAAATGATACTAACAGCTGCCCCGCTTGGCGCTCAGCATTAAGAGGTTAGTGTTAGGACTGGTCGGCCTAGTGTCAGGATAATGTGACTGGGTGGGACACGATGCTACATGTCTGTGGCAAGATGCTACTGCAAGGCTTCACTATAAACTGCCACACTGTGGACAATTTAGCGATGTGACTGAAATTTTTTTTAAGCTACGTTATAAATCTAAATCACACACACACACGCACACACACACACACACACACACACACACACACACACACACACACACACACATTTGATGTTGTTGTAGACGTTACCATTTCTGGTCCACATTGCTTAATATATCCGAATTTTGCACTGCAAATTTGACATGGATTTATCCAGTTTCTTTTCTACAATTCCTAAAGCTCTATCAATAGGCCTTAGGTGCACACTAATAACCCCGCATGATATATTCCTTAATCACATTATAATCAGCACTTTCTTGTACCAACAGTGAGGTGAAAACCTCCACATGCTTTGCCAGTAAATACACTTTGTAGTAGTTAAGTCCATTGCTCTCTTTGCCATTTTAAGCTTTCAGCAATTTTATCTTTATAACGTGATCTGACTATGCTAGGTTTGCACATTAAATAGTTTGCACATTGGTTAAAATATTCAATCAGAATAAATCAATAAAGCTTGTACAATTTACTGACTTACGGAACAAATACGGTCAGCAATGTAATATTTTCTAATTGTGTTTTGAAACATTATGCTTCAAACATGATCACTTAGGTCTTTACATCGTTTTTAATGGTCATGACCCCTCATGATTTTGTATCCCACCACTTGCATTCAGTGAATGTTTTAGAACATCATAGCTTGGGTTTAAATTGGATGATGTTTACATTACTTTAGTTTCAAATTCTGTGTGGAGGAAAACTTTTAAGTAATTTCAGTCATTTAAGTCTCTGTGAAATAATACAAACACATAAAGATGGTCACATTGACCTTTTATTCATTTATTTCATAATATGACAAGGCACATAAAATATTCTAATCTTAAATTGAGAGCAAAATGGTGATAGCAATTTATTTTGATTAGTAAACCATCATGAGTTATGAAATGTACTGTGTTCTTATCATCGTCGTATGTCATATATCATTTGTCTCCGAGTTTAAATGGAAACGTCTTGGCACGAGTAGCAATATTCGAACACTACAATGTTCTTTTTTTTTGTAGTCATCATCGCTGTAGTTGACTAGTAGATCTCCTTTAGTCGTTCTGACTTTGTTGTCATGATCTTTATAGTTGACTAATAAACTTCTTTAGACATTTTTATGTTGTCGTCATGATCACACTGGAGTTGACTAATAGATCTCATTTAGTCGTTCTTAGTTTGTAGTCATGATCACTATAGTTGACTGATAGATCTCTTTTCATTCGTTTTATTTTTGTAGTCATAATCAGTGAAGTTGACTAATAGATCTCCTTTGGTCGTTTTTACTTTGTAGTCATGATCACTGTAGCTGACTAATAGATCTCCTTTCATCATTTTTATTTTTTGCAGTTATGATCACAGTTATTGACTAATAGATCTTCTTTAATTATTTGTATGTTTAATTATGATAACTGTAGTTGACTAACAAATCTTCTTAGTCGTTTTTATTTCGTAGTCATGATAACTGTTGCTGACCAATAGGTCTTGTTTAGTCGTTCTTATTTTGTAATCATGATCACTGTTGTTGACTAATCTCCTTTAGTCATTTTTATTTTGTAGTCATGATCGTTGTTGTTGACTATTAGATCTCCTTTAGTTGTTCTTATTTTGCATTCATCATCTTATTTTGTAGTCGTGGTCACTGTAGGTGACTAGTAGATCTATATCCTTTAGTCATTTTTATTTTGTAGTCATGATTGCTGTAGTTGACCAATAGATCTCATTTGGTCGTTTATATTTAGTAGAGATGATCATTGTAGTTGACTAATAGATCTCCTTTCGTTGTTTTTATTTTTAGTCATGTTCGCTGTAGTTGAATAATATCGCTCATTTAGTTGTATCACCAGTTTTTTTCAACGACTTTTCATTTAATTCTTGCAATTTTTCATCATATCGTAGTAATTGTTTCTCAACATTTCATAGTTCTGTTCTAGTTTTCTGACGAATGTAATGTTTATTACCTGTTTTATAATCGAATAATAATTTAGAAATGTATTATTGATAATGATAAACATATTGTACACAAAAAGAAAAATATCTGTATAACATTTGAAAACATGGATAGTGTGAACATAACTACGATGAAATGAATGAGTATATAACCAACATGAAATAAATTTCATATTAGGTTTCTGGCAGGATTCTGCCCTATAATCTGTATTCTTATCTTTTCTATAATCAGCTTTCACAAACCAAAAGAACCCAGAAAAACAAATATTTGTATCTAGCATACGAACTTCTTTAATAAAACATATTCACTTCGTTTTGCATTGTTACTCATTATATTATATACTTTTGTTTGTTGCTTAACATTAATTTACATTAAATTGGCTTAATAAATTATTATACAACATAATAATATATATCTTTTTATGAATTGACACGATGAAAACCAAAACCAATAAACAAACAACAACTAAGAAAACAATTCATAGAAAAATGTTTTGTTAGTCCATTCTATATTAACGAAGCAAATATCAGAAGAAGAATTAGGAAAACAAAATTGTGAAAAAGGTTTTGCCAAACCCGCATCAAAACCTATTAGAAAATTAGGAAACACGCAAGAAGAGATAGGTTACAAACAAGATCAGTTAATTAAAATCATTATATGAAATGTAATTGCAATTAACTGAAGCATGACCATTACTCCAAATGGATTAGGATGGATTGCGAGAAATAATGCCAAGACAAAGACAAAAGCCAAGATACTCAAACGGATTTTGATGGATTGCGAGAAAGAATGGTATGAAAAGAGGAAATCAAAGTTACTTCAAATGTATTATGATGGATTGCAAAAATCATTGCCAAGAAAAAACAAAGGAAAAGCTACTGCAAATGGATTATGATGGATTGCGAAAACTTTTACGAAGAAAAGACAAAAGTAAAGCGGACCTCTCCGGTGGTTAGTGGTTAGAGTCTCCGCCTCAGATGCGGGAAGTCGCGTGTTCGAACTCCGGCCTAGTCATACCAAAGACATCTAAAAGTGGTACTAACAGCTACCTCTCTAGGTGCTCAGCATTCACAGGTTAGTGTTAGGACTTGTCGGCCTGGTGTCAGGATAAAGTGTCTGGTGGGACATCATGCTGCAATTTCCATAAGTACAATATCTAAAGAAATGTCAGCCATATTACATTAAAGTAGCGCAGAGGAATGTCAACATTCTCTCCACTTGCATGTTTCAAGTACAAACAACTTCACCTTACATACGTCACTTTCTCAACAGTACATAATGACTGGCGAGCACCTTCCTAACGTATATTTACTGCAGGGTAGAATCTGGTGAAATCCGCAACTTCCGCCTGATGGAATCCTGTAGAAAGACTTTGTGACCATAATGGTGAGAAAAAGGTTAATTCGACGGATTAGATTCATGCGTTATGGATGTTACTTTGCTGTCTATTTAATGGATATTTGTAGCTTTTTCAGTCTTGCACTCCTTGTATTAATTTATATTACCGATGTTGGGCTCCAACTTGGAGTAACAAAACAATTCGGAATCCGGAGTTGTTGCGCTCTTTCTCGAGAAAATGCATGACCGTGCGAAAAGATCAAAATAGACCGAGCGGCTGGCTTAGCGTAAGTTTCATTGGAGTGTTAACAATAGAGGATGTTGATAGGACTATTTCTGAATGTTTTTTCAAGGAAACGTGAAAAATAAGACGACAAATAAATCATTGACAACGGCTTTAATTAGTTATGTATTTAATCAGCTGGATGAGAGTTTTCAAAATGTGGTTGGTTTCTGCAACAATTCGCCGGCGAAGTTAGCGAAATTAAATGATAAATTTAGTAGTTTTAATCTCACTTTCATCACAGTTTCAAGTGAAATTTACGATAGGCTGTGACATTAACTCTTGAACAATATCATTAAAGTACATCTAATATAAATTGTATTAATGACTATTGTTATGTATGTTTAATTTAATTGTTTGTCAGTTAATTCTAATTTTGTTTTATTTCATTACATGTTATTATAATGTAACGTTGTTTGCTTGACTTGACCCTGTCCAAAATTGAATTTAATTCTTCTTGACATGATTGTATTTTTTAATTTTTTTATTTATATCTTTCCTGTAAACAACTAAAAATAGCTTCATTATTCTCTATGTGTATGAGCTTATCGATAGAATTATTATTCAGGTGAACAAAGAAGGAGAAAATATATTGATCAAGGTCAGGCTCATTAGATCATTCTAGAAGGTTATTTTCCATTAGGTAATGGTTGTTTTTAGAAAATGATAATAATGACCTGAGGTCAAACAGAAAACTATATTATCTTGTGACTGTGAAGATTTTACCACTTGTGCCCTAACATCTAGCACTTTAAGACGTATTATGTTGTGAATTGGTTACTGAATTTTATTTTCTTCAAAATAATGAATTCAAGTGACTATTTTCTCTGGAAATACAAAAGTGCTCTGACAAAATTCTTGGATAGAGACGTTCATTGGAATTTATACTGAATTCAACCTAGAATAATATTTCTATGACTCAACAAGAGACTATTGACACATCAGTACTTCGTAGGCTACAGCAGACACGTCATCGCCTTCAATATTTGATCTCTTCGGGACTTGAACTGAGTTTTATTCAGGACTTTTTATTACTAGGACTTGTGTCTTTAATTCTTGGATTATATTTGGATCTAATTCTCAGTGCCGTAAGTTCTTTTTTCTCATGTTTCACCTTGTATTCTTGGAAAATAAATTATGTGTTAAATTTTACAAATCTTGTTGTCTTCACTCTTTTCTGTTACTTATTTTAAGAGAATAGACTTGTAACACTATTAATATGAATTTTGTATATTTCCTAATCACAAAAGCAATAACTGAGCACTGATTAAAACTTTGAGACTTGTTATCTTGTTTAAATTTGGAAACAAGATGCATAGGCCTATCAAATTCATTTTGATTTACGCAAATAAATAATAACAAATATGTTTCGATACCGCCAATTAATTTATATTATAAATGCATTGTACTTGACGTGCAGTGAACATGCTGTATAAATTATACTGCTCTTTAAAGATACATTTTTGAATTAGAAATCAAGTGCAAAGGAATTTTAGGCAAATCTAACTATTTTGTAACACTGTTGAAGAGAATGCAAACGTCCCAGAGAAATTATGGCAACAGCTGAATTGTAATAGCGTATTGACTACTGATGGTAGCTTTTAATATTCACCATACATAGGTAGGTATGGGGCGTGGAGCCATCCCATAGACTACCTTATATTTCTTTTTCTACGTAAATAATCGTGTCCGCTGTAATTTTGAGAGAACAAATGAAATTCTGTAACTCAATCATTGCTAGTTCCCCTTCTTCATAACTTTTATTTATTACTATTCTTTTAATCTT
>JAECUM010013747.1:0-32676 GCA_016617855.1 Megalonaias nervosa
GCCCAAAGGCTATAAAAAGGGCTAAATGACGAGTCGGACAGAAGGCCTCCAAGGAAACAACGCCTCCTACCAAAGTCACTGTTAGACAATACCCTCTGCCCTCTCTAATAAGAAAGGATCATTCTGGAAAGGAAAAATATATTCCTCGACTATCAAGCTATAACACCAAAAGGTCAACCCATAGAAGTAGACCTTTCCAAGTTATTCAGGACCATGACCTCGATTTGATCAACATCCTGACACAGGAGATCGGAAAGAAGGGCGTCAAGTTTAATCTTAGCTTTAAGGCTCATTTAGAACAGATTACAGCAGAACAGGAAGCTATCTCCACACCAGCCTATTTATTAGCCAGCCGAGCAGAAGTAGCGCTGTTGGCCGATGAAATCGATGAGCTCATACCTGAGACCGTATCTAAGATCGAGGAGCGATTAGAAAAGTTTAACAACAAAGGATCAGGTTTGCGATAAGTCAGAGGCGAGGGCCTTAAGCTCTGCATTTCGCAGTACCGTCCATTACAAAGTAAAGGACATACACCCACTCCAAGTGGATCCCCAAGTTAACAATCATTAACTCAGAAAACCCACAATGCCAGATGGTTTTAATTGGCCATCGTTCCTCTCTTTACCCTGTCGATGGCACGCCAATCGTACAAACAATTACGGTAAGTATCTGAGAATGCTACGCTTTGACAAGCGTAAGTTTCCGATGAAGGTCTCTGGCATTACCAAAGTTTGAGACCGATAACCTTACAAATGATGTCACCGTCTTTGGCTAATCTGTTGTTGGTGCTGTCCGACGACAATAAGCAATACTACAGATGGATGAAAGACCTTTCCCGAATGGTGCATAACATTAGCAAGCATAAGAATCAAAGGCACAGACTGCCGATACCTCCATGCCTTCTCCCGACCTGACCTTCTCAAGAGCTACGTTAGGGACTGTCAGGGTATAGGTTTGAAGATTCAGCGGGCCTTCCTCCAAGTGCCTGGAGTTTTACTTTTAGCATCTTTTCATCAGGTGGCATTACAGTGCGTTATTGATGCTGACCTCAAAGCCTTAAACGTGCCGTTGATAATGGAAGAGGCAGACCCCACCTGCAGCAACACCTATAAAAGCTCCAGCCAATCTCCACGCGTCATCTAGTGCATCATCATGATGTTAATACTAAACTTCCTGTGAAATAAAGAGGACAGGACACTGTAATCCAACTAATTAAAGGCCTTTGAGGAAGAGATGGTATATCATCTTGAGAAATAAGGTGACCCTCCCCTTTTGGTGATGATGCCGTTCAACAGTACTTTATTCCAATAGGCTAAGGACTGTCACATCTGCCTGCCGAAACCAGTTGGGTGGTGAAAGGGTAAGAGACCATTGCCACATTACAGACCGATACCAGGAGCCACGAACTTGGCTTTCATTACGCCCAAAACGAGCATGCCACCATGGATGGCCTATACATCAACGATTAGGTCTACGTCCACTTTGTGTCGGTCCCACACGTCGTTCCAGCGTGATTACAACAGGAAGTGCCAGATACACTTGGCGTCCACACGGTTGATGGTCGCCAAACCTGAGTTGGGTTTTCTGACGCGATGTCCAGCCGGGTCTAAAGCCCGCAATAGTTACAACGCGGGAGGTGCTCTTCCTCGGAATAATTACTCCAAGTCAACCCTGGGAGTTTTCCTAGGCTGGCGGTACCATACCAGTCTACCTCGACAGCCCCCACGAATGTAACCGTTATCGCGCGGCACTCTGCACAAAATCCCAAGAGGACGAGTGCACCTTTGGCCAGGAATACCAAGCGGGGGTCGATGACTGTCAGTGTATTTCATTGGCAACTTAGACACTACTCAAGCATTTTAGAGGATTCCGCATGCGTTCAGTAAGTAAGGATGTAGTTGATTCTTGAGTTATAACAGGGATTAAAAGATGTCATTGGTCCCTACTGCCTGACCACGTTTGCGCGCCGCTGATCTGTTCCTCTGGCAGCTGTTTCTGAACCCACTGACGTCCTATATGAAGTCGGACCAGCTGAATGTGGTCGCCGCTAGCACGGATGGCCGGGAATGCTACAACGTACTGCGTCAGATTAATGACACGAGTATATCACATTGCTTATTAAAGACGAGATCGATGCCATGGAAGACATGCGTAGGTTGTTTTTTATTGTGTTTTTTATTTATTTTTTATTTTAGCGTCAGTGACGTCCTAGGGCCAGGCTTTCTTGATCCGACAAGAGCAAATTCTTTTATATGATGCTGTGATGCCGAAAGGCCTAACAAACCCAACAACCTCCTTAGCTGCGTGAGGCACAAAAACACGGATGTACTGCACCTAACAGTGCGGTGCACCCAGATCCTGAAGGCGATGCACGACAACGCTAACATGATCATCCTCTTATTCGGGAACGACACACATGGTCTGCACTACATCCGTGCCAAATGATGTGCCACTGATCTCTATTAGCTCTAGTTCCGTCACTTTTCTACTAAGGTGACTTCAGCGCCACACAGCTTCCTAACCATAAACCTGACCATTATCAGACTGGCAAGGCTTCGGGGCTGGCCTGGATATGCAATTAGAGTGAGCCTGTGTTCAATCATCCCTAGCTCATTAGTCGACCTGAACTTTCTAGACTTTCCGCAACAAAGAAAGAATGAATGTCATTCACGAAGATGATCAGCTCCACAGACAAATATGCTTACTAATGGAGCACACTACCAGGCGCAGCGCGTTGAGTGATAAACATTTTGAGCTGGAAGAGACGGTCTTGGAGGTTTAAAAAAATATCGTACCTGTCATAACGCCCGTCAAACGATGCCGAAGAAAACAGAGAGGAGGTTAAGGACGTAAAGCGGGTTGTTTAAGTGTGGGGAGAGGTGGCCGTGTCCTGAAAGGCATGCCGCGAAGAAAGTTCCGCAATAAGTACGCAATGTAGCTGACCAAAACTAAACATCGACAATGACGTGGACCCGAATACGTCAATGCGAGGCTTCTGATTGAGGAGCATAACTTTATATATGTCCGCTAAAAATCGTATTGCAATGTATCCCACGTTTCCTGGGTTGACTCTCGAAGAGAACACCCAAAACTAGCGCCTGAAGAAGACTATTTCAAGTCCCATTTTAAAGGTGAGATTGAGCAGCGACGCTAACTGTGCAAAACGTATGGGAATGCTGTCAACATTTTCGACGTTACGGTGTCTATCACTGTAGCCATATGTGTCGTAATACCGGCTAAGGGTGTGCTTGAAACCTTGGCCGCCGCAGGTCTCGCTATACTATCGGAAGGCGTGTTACTCGTGTGCGAAGTCTCCTCTCTGGCTGGACAGTTTACTGTCCGACACTTCCGAGACAAGGCTTAAAAGTACGATTCGATTCGGGTCATGACAAAGAGTAATGGTTAACTCCAATTTGATTAAAATCAGATCTCCACTATCATATGTGAAGATCTAACAGCGACCGCTTAAGGGTACTGTTCTGATGACCTATGTTTTTACCATAATCGTTAATTTTATCAGCCCATCAGATCTAGTCTTATATCTTCGCGCCCGGGAGACTGAGCAGTATGGCCGAGGATAATCAACGTGAGCCGAACCATTTGATTCACTTTCAGATTTATGAAATCTGCATTTACATTGGCTAACTCAAAGGTCACCAGAACATGACCCCTAAGCGATCGCTGTAAGATCTTCACGTAGGGCAGTGAGGATCTGATTTTAATCAGACTGGCTTAAATCCATTTCGGACTTAGTCTCGCGAGCTTTCCGCAATTCCTCTCTGTACGTGTACTAGTTTACTCTCATTCCGAACGAGATGAATAATTTATACGACGCCAAAAATGCCATACAGGCGGCTGCTAGAATGTTCCACGTCGCGATGGCCAAGAGCGATGCCGAAAATAGGCGCTTTTGACCCAGGGTCGATCTGATGGTTGTGCCTCTCTTGTTAAAAGGTTATGCAAGGGTGCATCTTAGGCTGCGTTATTTATTCCTCTAGCCCGCCCGACCTCCAAAAAGTAATTCCGAGCGCTCCGCCTGCCTCTTAGGCCGATAAATCAGCCCCTCACCTGTGATAAAATTGATTGGCGGTTTAGGGACTGATATCACCTATTCATTAAAGTATTCAAAAATCTGCAGAAAAATTTTACTGCATACATCGGTGTACTATTTATACACGTACCGGTATTTCTCGAGGCTGTGGAGCTACCGTCGGCTGAAGGTTTTTTTTGGTGGCATGTACATTAAATTTCCGGAGCAAATCCAGTGCTTGGTGACTTGTAAATCCACGTGGAATAGTACAACCCTCTGTCCTGTGGCCTTTTTGAATTTCGCGCTAGATTTGACTATGACCAATTACCGGTATGTGTCTAAATGTATACAGGTTTGTTCCGGAAAGTTGTCTAGTTGTCTCATTGACATTTGTTTTTAGATGTACTTTCAGTCTGTTCTGAAAGTATTGTACAAATTTTGTTGATACCTCACCGTAGGGATTAACAAGGTTCTCACATTTATCCTCAAAACAGATTGTGTCATTAGCGTCGATTATTCCGTCGTCTCCAAAAATCATGTTAAGTATGTCCTTTCTCTCTTATAAGTCAAATACTTCGTCCGTCAGTTTTTGTTTGGTGTTCTGATAAAAGAATGTGTGTCAAAGCATGATATACGTTCGATAAAGCCTTCACTATGGCGTATTCGTCATCCGTTCCAATAACAAATCGGTCCATCCGGGTGTCAACTAATTTCATTGCCAAGTGGCTGAAGAATTGAAAGTAAGATCCATAGTCACTACAATCATGTATGAAAACGGGTCCAAAAAATAATGGAGGTTGGTCGGTCGTACGTCGAATGACTGTCAATTGTTTGTAACAAGCTACTGTTACATGCATATCGTACAAGTTGAACCTCTTGTCAAAACCTAGTATCGTACGTCCCGTGCAACAAATGTTCTTAATGTCTTTTATCTGGTCATTAGCTAACAGGATAATACATGGCGCTTTTCCTTTTAAGTGTATAACGGAGCGAAAAAAGTTATGGTTTTTACCAACCATGTTGTCCAGCATCATAATGTTATCTGCAATATTTTTGTTAGGCCCATTTACCAACTTTTCTTTACATTTGATGTACTTCTTTGTGTCACGTATTTGCTGTATATTTCGAGGTCTAGTCATTTCGTCATATTTCGTTACCAGAATGTCATAAAATTTCTTTGGTCTGTCTTTGGTTATCAAATCTTTTATTTCTTCCAAAACGTTCTCAAGCGTTCTGATAAATTCGTCCCCATGTCGGGCATTACCAGGGAGGCTTAAACCTGGAAATGTTTCTATGTATTCCACTACAGCTAACTGGCTTTTCAAACCACATTATCCTAACCAAGTTACTCTTTTCTTGTATGAATTGTCCAGCTTCAACTGAGTATAATACCTATGAAAGTCAACAAACTTATTTTTTTCTGGTTGTCGATCTGTAGGTATAAACTCTGTTTTCCGCTGCACAATTCTTTCTAACAGAACTGTCCATTGTTTATAAAAATGACTGAAATATTGCAAGTAAATTGGAACAAAATTTCCGATAGTATCCAGCCATACCTATAAATCGCATCAGTTGCTTTTTACTGACAGGCACAAGGAAATCAGAGATAGCCTTGACCTTAGCATATATAGGTTTAACTTGTCCATGTCCTACTATATGTCCTAGAAATGTTATACAAGCACGGCAGAACTCACTTTTACATAAATTAATTGTCAAACTTGCATCAGTGAGTCTGTCAAAGAATTTCCGAATTGTTGCTAGATGTTCTTTCCAGGTGGCGTTGTAGATGATGACATCATTGATGTAAGCATCACAATTATCTAGACCAGAGGTAATCATATTCATCAAACGTTGAAAAGTACTTGGCGAACCCTTCATCCCAAACGGCATCACTTTATATTGATAAGTCCATCTGGAGTCACAAATGCCGAAATTTCCTTTCCCTTTCCGTTAGTGGAATTAGCCAAAATCCTTTCAGAAGGTCAAATTTGGTGACATACTTGGCATTTCCAATTTTATCAATATATTCATCGATTCTTGGTAATGGAAATGAATCTGTTTTTGTCACACTGTTCACCTTCCTATAATCAGTGCACATACGGAAAGTTTTATCTGGTTTCGGAACAAGTATACATGGTGAACTCCAATCACTTTTACTGGGCTCTATAAAATCATTCTCCAGCAAATACTGAATTTCTTTTTTCAAGTATTCCTGTTTGAGAGGATTCATCCTGTATGGGTGTTGTTTCACAGGTTTAGAATTCAAAATTTCAACGTCATGAAAAATTTTGTTTGTCCTCGTAGGAACATCTGGAAATAAGTGCTCATATTGAAATAATAACTGTTTAAGTTCATTCCTTTCTTCTTGTTGCAAATGTGAAAGTTTCTGGTCCAGATTATTCATAATTTCAGAATTACGAAGATTTGTCGCTCCAAAATCAGAAGCGTCCGATTGAATTCCTTCACTTAAATCCTCAGTGAGTGTGACAGGTACAACTAAATTAATTGCATGATTTACCTGGCTATCTCTCTCAATATACTCCTTTAACATGTTTATGTGGCAAAGTTGTTTCTGTTTTCGCCTCCCAGGAGTATTTATGGTGTAATTTAAATCATTTACTTTCTTTTCAACCGTGTACGGACGATAATAATTGGCCTGAAGAGGATTTTGTGGAATGGGTAAGAGAGCCAGAACTCTATCACCAGGCTGAAAACTCCTTTCCTTTGAGTTTTTATCATATCTTAATTTCATTTTTGACTGAGTAGAGTGCAGATTCGCTCTTGCGACCTCACAAGCCTTTGACAACTTATTCTTAAAATTAGATACATAATCAAGAAGACTAAGTTCAGTATCTTCATTAGAAAGATGTTTCTCTTTCAACAAATTCAATGGTCCACGTACAGTGTGTCCGAAAACTAGTTCAAAGGGACTGAATCCTAGAGATTCTTGAACTGATCGAATCATATTCTTCAAATTTTTATGAAATCTTTCTAAAGCCACTTGGCTCTCAGGGTGATAGGCAGAAGATTTGAATTGTTCAGTACCTAATTCATACATAACTTGCCGGAAAATTCCAGACATAAAATTTGACCCTTGATCCGACTGGACAAATTTGGGAAGGCCAAATTGAGCACAAAAAAAAAACTTTAGCAAAGCTTTTACTATAGTTTTAGTTTTAATATTCCTCAAAGGAATTGCCTCTGGGAATCTAGTTGACGCACACATAATAGTCAACAAGTATTGGTTGCCTGACATGGTCTTAGGTAAGGGACCAACACAATCTACCATTATTCTGCTAAATGGTTCGTCAAATGCAGGAATAGGTTGCAAATGAGCCTTAGGTATCTTCTGATTGGGTTTTCCTACCATTTGACAAGTATGACAAGATCTGCAGTATTTACAAACATCACTTTTGATTTTTGGCCAATAAAAGTGAGTCAAGATCTTGTGCTAAGTCTTGTTAATCCATAAATGACCAGCCAGAGGAGTTTCATGGGCTTCAGTTTCACTAATGGCCCTCTGAAACAAACAGGATCTTTTTCCTGTTCGACGACAAGTGATTGTCGTTTGTCACCCTGATTAGAAAAAAGAGAATGAGTAGTTAAAAGAGGATCACTGTGATCAATACCTTTTCATTGATCCAATCAAGGAGTGAAAGTGACCTCATCAAAAGCCTGACCAATATATGTATCAGCTAAAGGAGTACTTTCCTTATCGAAATCATTCTCAAGAGCTTTCTTTGCCATAGCTCTAGTACCTGCAGAGGCTGGGTATAAATGAAGGAATTCTTTTTCAATTGGATCGACTTTCTGATCCAAACAAAGCTTGTCAGTTAAATATGGATTAACCACAACCTTGTCTCCAACTAGGTCGTTGCCTAGTAACAAAAGAATGCCCTCAACGAGTAAAGAAGACACTATTTCGACTGTCACAGGTCCTGAAACTAAGTCTGATGACAAATTTACACAATGGAGAGGAATATTATCAAAGCCGCACTCTACTCCCTGAATGAGAACACTCTCAGTAAAAGAAGACTTCTTAGAAAAAGGCAAAGTCCCTGATAATAAAAGACTCTGAGAAGCTCCTGTATCCCTTAAAATTTTAATAGGGATATGATTGGCCAAATCACCCAAGTGTAATATAGGACCCTTCGACATGAATGGTTCATAATTCTCGATAACAAAACCAGACTGGGGTTTATTAGACCCAACAAATGTATTACATTCAATACATGACCGTGACCTTGACCTCTTAGAAATAAGAGCATTTGGGGTAGGTCTGTCTTGATTCTGATGCTTATATTTCAATTTGAAGCAATCAGAAATAACGTGTCCTTTCTTCTTGCAATAGGTACACGTAGGAAGAGACAAGGATTTTGAATCAAGCTTATCAAAAGCTTGATTTTTAAAAGTTGTGCCAGATTGAGTTTTAGAAGGAGTCGTATTAGGCTGAAATAGCTTTTAACCAGTAGACTGCTGAGTGAAAGACATGCCTACAACAGAAACTTTATGAATTAACCAATACTCATCAGCAGCACGAGCAGCATTTTCCAAGGTTTCAATCTTATGCTCGTCAAGATAAGTCTTAATGTCACTATGGACACAATTCTTGAACTCTTCAAGTAATACAAGTTGTTTGAGACTTTCATAATCCTTGCTAACCTTTCTAGAAGAGCACCACCTATCAAATTGTTGTGCTTTTTCTCTTTCAAATTCGACATAGGTCTGGTTAGTTGATTTTCTAGAATTCATGATTTTTTTGTTGATAAGCCTGAGGGACTAACTCATAACCCTTCAAGATACAGTCTTTAACCACATCATAGTCAGCACTCTGCTCTTGTGACAGTGAAAAATAAATATCACTAGCTCTACCAGTAAGTACACACTGTAATAATAGAGTCCAATTTTCCCTTGGCCACTTCACATTTTCCGCAATATTTTCAAAACGAGGAAAATATCTGTCTACTTCTTTTTCCAAAAGAGAGGGTACTAACTTGATATTTCTTAAAATATCAAAAGTAGGGAAGTGTTTTCCTTTTACCAGGTCTAATTCTTTTAACTAAATTTGAAATTCCCTTTCATGCTTTTCTCTTTGCATTTGCATTTGCATGATCCTATCTGCTTTTTCTTTCTCAAATTGCATTTGTCTTGCTTCCCTTGCTCTTTCCATTTGTATCTTTTCTATCTGAAACTGAACCTGTCTTATCTCTAATTCCAGCTTTTTAGCTGTACTTCCATTTTCAAAATTTCCAACCACTCCTGGGTAAAATTTTTTAAAAAATCTCTACTTTTGATGATATTGTGAAAAAGCCTGTTGATTTCACAAAATATTTCAAACAAAATGTGAAATAGTACTTGGGATTTTAAAGTTTCTGAAAACTAGGGGAATTTAAATTTTAAAAAAAAAAAATTTCTGAAATATTTCAACCAAGATTCATATATCCCAAGGACGAGAACCCCAATTTTCTTTGTTACGTGTCTAGGCTCGTACAAAGTAAGAAAGAAAAGAGTGAAGCCAACAAGCTTTGTAAATTTTAACAAAATAATTTATTTCCCTAAAAAACAAGGTAAAAATATGAAAAAGGACTTACGGTTTGTGAATCTAATCCAAAAATTAATCCTAGAATTTAAAAATATAAGTCCTATCACTAAAAAGTTCTAATTGAATCAAACTTCGAATCCTGATGAAGTTCAGAGATGGAAGGCGATGACGTCCTCTATAACCTGTTGTGTGCTGTTGTGTCAACAGTTCCTTGTTGAATTTTATAAATCAACAATAATATTCCAGCTTTAGAATTCCGAATAATTTCCACCATATGTCTTTGTCCAAGAATTTTTATGATCACTTGTATTTACCAGGGAATATAAATTATTAAATCCAAAAAATAGAAGAATTTTAAATCAAACTGGCATCAACATTAAAAACACATTGAGCTCTGAAGATGTAAATTAAGACTGACTAAAATCACTGATATATGAGTATTAAACCCAACTAAAAACGCAATTTCAGACCCGCGTGAAGGGTCACGTGGTCACTGAATTCGAACAGCGCAGTAAAATAATATGGCAATTAGCTCGTAGGCTATTTACAGGTTCAATTGTACTGACCGAATTTTAAGATTGAATAAAACAAGAAAAAAACAAACAAAAAAAGGGTGTTTACAGGCAAGCCAAATATGACCTTGATTACGACCAATGATTTTCACTCTAGGAAAGAAATAAAATAAATTGTTTACTAGTTCAATATCAAGGTCAGGAACTATCTCAGCTAAAAATACAATGTAGCAACGAACTGCGTATTTTCAGGCTAAAAAGAACTGAACTGAAATTTACTGGAAAAATTTCAAATCCAGTAAAGAAAGTTATCATTACAATACCATGTAATAAAATAAAAATAAAATAAAAAGAAATTTAAAACTAACTCACAAACAATTAAATTACATATACGTAACAGCGTGTTGCAGAAGGAATATTTTTCACAGGTGTAGTGAATGCACTTGTTGCACAGTTTTACATGAAAGTGATGGCTGCATGTTCAATCTGTAAGATTCTTTTGATTATGACCGCAAATGATTAAGGAGTAATGGAGATAAAAGTTGCTATTGTAAAGTGACATGTTTCTGTATAACTAATACATCTAACAAATAAAGAAAGCGGTTTATTCGTTGCTATACTAAGTGTTTTGTTTTATTGTTTTGCTGTACATATTTAAAATATGCTCTATATTTTAAAACAGTAACAGTAATTAAAACTCATAGAAGTTTTTTAGTCGGCAGCATTTTTCGGCCGTATTTCGCTACAGGGTATTAACACGTTTTCGGCGCTTTTGGGGCGTTTTTCAGCGCTTTTGTGGCGTTTTTCCTGCGTTTAGGAGTCTTTTTCCAGAGCTTTTGAGTCGTTTTCCGGAGCTTTTTGGGCGTTTCTGGCGAGTTTTGGAGTTTTCCGGTCTTTCTATGGACCGGACAGTGGAGACGTCAGGGTACCCGACTAATGAAAAATTGCCGCAGAAAATGTTAGAAGAAATGTTGCTGATGTTGCTGCTGTATTCTGGTATGTAGATTCATTTCAGTATAAACTGTTTAGAATCGCATGATGTTTATAATAATACACTGTATTAATTTTAATAGAAACCTTTATTTGGTCCGAGTCAATTGAGGGGTGAGTCATGTTCATTTAGGAAAGGGTCCTGGTAAACATCGCTAAAGAACTTTGCATAGGCTCAAAGTGCTAAAACGTGGGCACTAAGAACATAGTAAAACATTAAATAACTCCAGAAATATAAATGGTACAAAAATAAATCGATAAATATTGCTAACTCGGGTCGTAATAGATACAAACGGATTTTGAGTATCTGGAAAGAACTATGTCAAGGCTATTCACTAGTCCTACAATGTAAGACATAGCACATGTTTTTGCTTTAGTGCTATGTCTTACTACCCAAATAACGGCTTTGCATAGCGTGTTCCGATGTCAGTTGACATCGGAACGAGTAGTCAAAGTTTCAGGAATATCTGACATACTTGGCAGCCTATATCGACACTCTTCCACTAATTTATGTGTAATTAATATACTTACAGTGCTGTTTTTATTCTGGTGGAATCAAAATATGACACTAGCAAATGGACGCATTTTCATGTTCCATTGACATTCATTTGAATTTGTTTCAATGCAACGGTATTCAAGGTACGCCGAAGTATGTTCAGGTAGGTTCATGTGGGGGATATGTTTCTTGAACGAAATGAAATGTTGCTTACAGTTCCAATAAGCATAATATATTTTATTCATTTTGTTAAAGAATAATATTTCAACCTGACCCGATTTTGGCTTTCATCGCTTTCCAGCCAACTGAAATGTAGGCCAACGAACTTGAAAACAGGTCCATTTCTTTTGTGAGAATTTGAATTTATTAGAGAAAAGACATCAGGGTAAGTAAAGTCTGACAAAAACATTATAACTTCACTTTGTAGAAAAGTGTCATTATTGGTTGCCAGTTGTGCGTGATATTCCTGAAAATTTGACTTTTGTTACACTGTTAGTCAACATCAAAACACACTACACAGCGCTGTTAGTTAGGCAGTAAGACCCATCACCCTCCCAGAACAAAAATATCAGGTGATGTGTCTTACGTTGTAGGACTAGGCTATTCACTAGGAGTAGGAGGAAATGTATGCATTTAATTCTGTGAACATCCAACACACTAAATGACCAGAGTAGCAGTAAATGCTCCGCTACCGGTGGATTTCCATGGAAATCCCATTGATCTGACAGGATGTGCCGAGATTGAATCATTTAGTTTTCAGCAAATATTCATCTGGTTATACCTATCTGGTTTGGTTGTCATTTTAATAAACCAGATACCAGTGTTAATCTCAATGACTGTTTTGCAAAAAATCAGTGTGGTTGGGCTCCAATGGTGCTATGTGATATATGTTGAATGCAAAGATTCTCACATCATTAATTGTGACATCAGCAATAATTTTGTACAGGCCAGCAAAGACAGTTTGGTTACTGCATGATGATAAAGATATATGCAGAAAAATTATTGGTAAGTTCACATTCTATGCATCATCTGATAATAAAAGCCATTGTACAAGATTAATTATGGACCCGGTAGAACTGGATCTTGTGATTGCAGATTCAGTGTCGCTAGGTATATTAATGTCAAGGAGAAGTGTGAATTTACATGATGGTACAAATATTGGCACAATTGTAGCTACTATAATGGTGATTCGCTGCAATTCACTCATCTCATTTGAGATCTTCGATGCATGCATATTCATCAATAAATCTGTTATCGATGATCAATAGATTTCCAAATGATGCTGTTAGAGTCGCCATTGATTCTTTTTATATTAGGCAGTCAGAAATGGATCTTGTGAAACCATTTATCGACACAAATCTGCTGTGTATGGATGCTACTGCTGACTTGACACACTTTGGGGTCATTGGAGAATAAAGCACGAACAAGTAATAATTATTCTGAATCAGCTGATGTTAAACCTCCTGCAGTGTATTACCGCAACAATAAATTATCAGAACCATCATCATCTCCATCAATGAATGATCCAATTGTGAGACATAAAATGGTTTATCTTAATGATCCAGGTGATTCTGGTAAAACAACACATGAGATAAAATTATTTAGAAATTCAGATATGATTGTGTTAGCACCAACTCACTGGCTTGCCATGGAGATGAAACAACATGGAGTTAAGTCATGCATGTATCACAGCTTCTTTTGATGGCGTGGTGATGCCTGGACTCCTGTGCAGATAAGTGAGAAATATATTCCTAAAATCGTCATCTGGGACAAAATATGTACTGTGTCCAAAGACATGTTAAAAATGTTTCTCGATTGGCTTTTGATGAAAAACATGGCAGTTATAATGTGTGGCAATCATGGACAACCTCCTCCTTTTACAGGAGAATCACCACACAACTGGCTAAAAAATTACATCAACGCTTATGAGGAAATGTTGTACAACCACCATTCATGTGATGAAATCACTACTTGAGCTGAAAACTTTAATTAGACTTCAGCAGGACAAGGCTCAATGTGAGATAATGCCGAGGGTAATTCCAAAAATGTCCATGTTGGATTTTTTGGAACTTACGGCGAGCTAATGATCTGATAGTTGTATCATGAAAAAATGTCAGTGATTCACTTTAATGTAGGCTATTTGAGCTTCAGCCGGAAAGATTTCTAGCTCTACTGGTTATGCTATGTTATCATCCAGCAGATACCTGTCGACAAAATATTTCAGACACGATTCCAGGAACAGATACACAACAAAAGCTCATTCTTAATGATATTGCTTAGTTCCAGTAGATGCTTTACAGCATGCTCTAGCTGTCAGAGATAGTATTTACTTTGTCAGTGGTATCGAGGACTCAGCCATCGTGCTGGGGCTAACAATCTTGGACACCAATATCTGGATTGTCAGTATCGAGAGTAATAAAAATATCTCAACTACACAAAATTGTCTGATAATTTTAATCCAATTGACATTCCAAGGGCATCGAAGACTCTGTTGGCTTTGCCAACAACTGGAGCACCCAGCCCCAGTATGTTAAAGAAACAATTAGCTGGTTATGTGTGAGAAGACAAAAAAAAACCAGCGCCAGTTTGATCTTAATGTTGAATTTATCAACATGCTGAAATGACAAAAAAATAACTGCGCCTGCTGTAACACAGTAATGCTGTGGCAGTATTTTCCTAATGACATACAACAATGTACTGTCGTCAGAATCGATAGTAGTCTAGGTCACACGTGCGAAAATGTCACATTGACATGTCATGAATGTAACAGACGTAGGGGCGCCAGCGCCATTTCCTAGCACAAATCCAACTTGGTGGTAATGTATATTTTCAGAAATTGCTTGTAATTGTTAACGGACAAATTCACGTTGAGGAGCTGTTGAATCTGCTCTGTAGATTGCAGGCCAGCCAGTAGATCTTACCATGCTGGAAATTTTATGTGTGGTTACACTCCAGGCAGGACCGGTTGCTCTTTTTGCACCACTCTCAAGTTCACCAGGTTCATATAAATACCTGACTGCCATGTTGCTGCCCAACACTGGACTCACTGGTAGGTTGCACCGCTTAATCAGGATGTGTTTCTTCACGATTGCATCGATGGGTTTCATAGCAATTTCACGTGAGACTTTGTTGTTTAACACGGTTATCATGTGAGTTAGTCTCACAACCCATTTACGAGATCTGTCCTTGCTCAGTAATTCTTGGGCATACTGATATCCAAACAGTTGCTCAGCAAGGGTTCAATTAAATTGTTTTACGATTGTGTGATCACGATGTAACGCAGTGTGTCCACGTCTGATTCTAACATTATGCTGTTGCATCAGTGATGTTACTACACCAAGAAATTCTTTGCCAGGATCAGCATGTAGCAACTGTGGCCATTGCAGGCCACCATGTGAACAAATTTGTTCAGATGCAGCTGCAACTTCAGTTGCTGTTTTAGTTGATAACGGTTCAGCTTCTTTGTATGTACTTGCAATGTTAATGTGTATTTGTATGTGAGCCATTTATGCGATGTGCCATTGACGTCATGTTGTAAAAACAATATAGCTACCTGATGAACTTTGTTAGGCGTGCAGACATCAAACCATCCATGCTGAATTGTTTTGGGACGTGTCCATAAATTTGCCATAATATATGTTGTGACAACCAATCTGCGGCAACAGCACATGTGACACCTGCTGCATCGGCGAGTTTGATAATTGCTGCTGTACCCTTCCAATATCCTCTTGGACTATATGAAATTGACAACATCATTATTAATTATTGGACAATTAATTGCCTGCACCCACCTCTAGTTTACCACTCATCGCTGATCTTATCAACCAGTTAGTGGGTGATTGTCATGTTTTTATTTTTTTATTGACTTCAACATATGAATCAACTTGATGTCCATGATATGTCATTGTTGCAGATCTCTAATTTTATAGCAACATCACGAGAATGGCATGCTTGATCAGTCGCATTTTACTGGAAATTCACCTGATTTTGGTTAATTTTTTTCGTCAAGTCTGATATCAAATCGGGTTCTAGGACCACAATAATTATATCCCGGAAGATGTTTTTCCCCTGGGTACATAACCTATGGTGTTCCTAGTAATTTCCAGAGTGTCACAGCAATATCACCGCCAGTCACCGTGTCACCACCTACAAACTTACAGGGGTCACGCTACCAGGCGAAGTGGGCGACTAAGTTGCCTAAAAATGTAAACTTTGCCTTCTTCTGTTAGGAAAGCGAAAACGGCTTCGCCCTGTGATTTTTTTTAGAGGTACATTTTTGAGATACCATTTGAGATGCTCCCTTGGCTTAGGCCAGTTTATTCTAGCATTGTGTTGTAGCGAAAGATATTCTTCAAGCCATCAGTAGCTAGGCCTTGTTTTGATATCAATTATGCTGACAGACTCTTGCACATTCACAGGCATGTGTTTTGATAGCTGATTGACTATTAACATTTCCCAAATTGGCAACTAGGCCCCTATCACTACCCGATTTACTCATGTTATCCTTAGATGATAAAAACATACAAACTTGTGTTTCGAAACTTTATCAATAGTATGTATATAGCAATTTGTGTTTTAAGAATAAAATCGGTGATCTGTATATTTTAATTACCTTTTGTACACTATTTCATCATAAAATTAGTTTGAAACTGTAAGTGTACCAGTAACCGGGAAAAAATGGCGGACATCGCTATGTCTGGGAAGTACCAGTTTATTAGATTGACTATTTTTGGAAATCATCGAGCAAATATATACAGAAAAATATACAATTCATAGAAAGCAAAGCCTAGGCATTATGTTATTTAGCCTAAGATTTAACATTAAAATGCAATTATATAAGTCAGAAACGTATGAGACAATGCTGTGCTGTGCTGTGGAATTCGCTAAAATATAGAAGCGTTGTAAGGTCAGAGTTGTTTTCTGACTGGACTCGTATTTGTGAAAATACGGAAAAAAGCTGTGAAGCAGATAATATTTAATCAATGCCTAAAATTAAAACAAGTACGTAGACATAAATAAACCATAAATTTGCAATCCTATCATGGACTGTTGTAGTGAAATATATATGATATGATATATTTATACATGCATGTGTCACCACCCACATTATTTCAGTGTGTTCATATAATTTCTTACCAGCACATGTAGACAGTTGCTTCAAGATAATATTAAGGATACCTGCAGCTCCGACAACAATAGCGGGTGGTATTATGTGTGTTGCTGATAATGTACCGATTAATGTCGTTCCAGTGACCAGCGAGAACACTGTATATATAACGTTGATGACGATGATTCGACTGTGATAATTTTTTTTGTTTTGTCATGTGGTCGACGATTTTTTTCCAGCGATGCTTTCCAAATACATGTTTGATTATGCTGAAAAGACTGTGTGGGATTCATTGTCATGCTATCTTACATACTAGTTAATCAATTGAGGTGTTTGTGCGATGACTTCAAGACACTACCAATACATCATTGTGGCTAAATTTTTGTCTCATGCATCCAATATGAATATTTCCTCTGTATTTTGATTTCACACAACTGACACAGTTCTGAAAAATCTATCAGTGGAATAATGCCATGGAAATGTGGTAATTATCATAAATATCCTAAATTGCGCAGAGCTTATGACAGAGTCCCTACCCCCTGGTGACCTCAGCGGTATGTTTGATGGAGTTGTTTTGTTTTGGCCATGTTGCTGATCCAGACACTTCTGTTCATGAATGGAGTCGTATGAATTACATGATCTTGATTTCTGTGAGCTTATCAACGGTGATCATTGGATTTCCAAAGAAATCAGTAGGAACTCTATGTTTCTGCGAAAATTTATAAACACGGTTACATGATTATTATATTCAGATCTGAAATTGGTTAATCCATCACTGGTTGTTATTAATGAGGTCCTTATCATGATGTCGTTGTCGTCCACGTATTTCTTCATTGCTGCATCATCATCCAATTCTGGTAAATAAACAGGATTAGTGGGCACTGACACAATCAAATGACCAGGCTGGACCTCCTGAGAAAAGCTGGCCTGCCCTGTCAGTGATAAACGCTGCTGTCCATGATACCACTGGTAAATAAACGCTGACAAATATCAGCTGCTTCATTGATGATTTTGTGGGAATTATTGCCATCTCTTCTTCCACCAATCAGAATTTCTAGTCGATCAACATCAGCGGGGATGTTATAGGGGCAAATCACTGGAGAGGTTTGTTTTGACGACGTCAATGTGTTTGAACATCGCAAGTGGCAAGGCCATTTGTGATTGCTTCTTGAGGTGATTTATCTTTCAGATCTGGTTGTGGATCAGGAAAGCACTGCAGGAGTGTATCTGACTCAGCTGTCTCTTTTCCTTCATTGTTTTAGACCTAGTTTTAGAGTTGGTTTTCTTCTTTCTTCTCTTATTTTTTTCAAGTTGATGATTCATGTCTTGTCTTTGTCTTCTTTCTTGATTTTGAAAGCTGCAGTACCTTCTTTGGTAAATTTATCCATACTATCAGTTCTAACTTTTGGTGGTGGTGGTGGTTGAACTAGTGTTGGAGGGGGTTGAAGATGGTCAGCAATATAAGCAGGTAATGTCTCGAGTTTTTTATGTTGCCTCAGTTGCTTTAAAAATATTTTGGTTAGTTCAACAATTGGTTTAAATAACTGCTCTGTACCTTCTGTAAATTCCACATGAGCTTCCTGATGCTGTTGTAGCTGCTGTTTGACAGCATCATGGACTTAAAAATTATTGTTATCATTACCATCAGCCAGTATTTGCCAAATGAAATCATAATGAACCATGCTGGAATCGAACATTTTGGGTTTTCTAGGTTGCCTGTATTTTAAATGTGCATTGTAAAACTTCCTTCATGGAAGGTTCAAACTACGCCATAAAATGCTTATTCCATGGCGCCATTTGCCAATCAGATTTAGTTTAACAATCATTCATGTCATGCTTGAAGAACCCAGATGTGTAAACAGTTGCCTACCCAAAAAACAGATGTAGTGAAAAGAAGGGTTAAATAAAAATTGTATACTTCGCTGAGTACATTTTTGTATCCGGGACTTTCAGTTAATTTGTGGGAGTTCTCATGCATCAGTGTTCTCCAAGTTTGTGAATTCGTACAAATTTTGCATGATTCACCCAATCGCACACCCAGACAGCATCTCTTTTTAAGTATTTTACATATCAATTAATGACTTCTATGTGACATTTCGCTATTGCTTGGCAATACTTACTGTTTATCACGCAGAGAATAAGCTACATTAATTTCTGATTGGTGGTTATTATTTAACCTGGATCGGAACAAGCAATAACCACCAATGAGAATTCATTGTAACATATTTCACTGTGCGATACACAGGTAGTGTAGCTTTCAAATCAACTAAAGTAGACACGATAAAATTCAACATAGAAATTTCGCGTAAAATTGGCTATTAAATGATGAGTAAAATACTTTATGTACTTCATTATACATGTGGAACATGTTTGGAATGTATAGTATATGTTGAACATGCATACCGAATGCCAGGGAAAACACATTACTAGGTGTATAAATGCATAAAAGCTGATGTTTAGACAACAACTGATATAGAATTGGCAGTTTTAAAAATGAAGTATGTTTTTGCAATGTGATGTGGACATTTTTATTCACCATTAAAGTAATATTGTTATTACTGACATAGTGATGATGTGGACTTCACAATTTGGACAAAAATTGTACTGATTAATTACCTTTATCTTACTGAAACATTTCTAGGATTAATTTGTGACAAGTTTTCATGAGAAACTGCACGCTGAAGTAGATGTTCTAGAATGTGAAGTAAACATTGTTCCAGGTGTTTTGTTGTCCAATTTTAGTAAAATTATTATAACTTTTGAACTAACAGTGCTAGAAGCTTCAGATTTGGACCAAAATACTAGAAATAGAATTATCTTTATTTTATTCGGAGCATTTCATTCATCTTCATGAACAAAAGATTCACTGAACATCATGGTAAGTTTTTTAATTTGTTTTTTTTTTTCTTTCAAGTCATATTTCAAAATACAGTTGTGAGCATTTACATTGGTAAATGATAAGAAAACATATATCACTGTGTTGCAAATCTTATTACCTTTTCAGATGTACCTAGTTTTATATACTTTAAAAAAGAAATAACAATGTTGCAACATTTTTAGTAAACATGGTGAAGGTCATCACAATTTCTGCTGCTGCTGCTGTATGATGCTCCGTTTTACCACAATGTATTAGAATTGCTTCTCAGGAATCAGGCACTGCAGTTGAAATTGGTAAACAGGATAAAATGGATTAAGATAATTAGCATGGAATGTGCAGGCAGATTATGAATCATGTGACTTTGTGTTAATATATTGATGGCGAGTGAGAATTCTCTAGTCTTTCATTTTTACTAATAAAAATTTGTGCCTCTGACTGCAGATCGTGTTTCAGTTGAATTCTAATTTTAAAGACTAATAAGGGTGACTAATAATTAGTCATGACTGCTGAAGACTAAAATAACTTGTATGTGGTAAGTATTGTTTTGTATCTATTCTCCATCTCTTGTATCAATATGTGTATAATTAACAGCGAAAGTATCGATGCATTGAAATATCGATGAATTGTTTCACCCCCACTACTTATTGAACTAATCTGTGGTTGGCTAATATAGAACACACATGTAAAGAACAATACGTGATACTACAATTGAAAATTTGTGGGGGATTTTGGCCTAAATGAAAAAGTATAACCTTCTTAATGCAAAGGCAGATGCCAGAAGGCATCAGTTTATCTGACATACATCGTTTGTATAATATACTTGCACATGTAAATATTCAGTAACTCTTTGCATAAAATATTATTATTATTATTATTATTATTATTACTATTTGAACTCTTGTACATTATCCCACTCCACCATATTCTTGAAACTTGCATCGTACCTCCATGCATAACTCTACTGGGATATAATTTCTGTTGTACATTTTGTAGACGGCTTTGAATCTTTGCCATGCATGGTGTCCGTCTTTTGTTTCCAGCTAGGACTTAGGTGCAGACACTATGGTTCCCTGCATGAAAGGTGCATTAATCCCTTCTTTCAATTTTGTTATACAGTATTGTTGGGTTGATGCCAGCATAACATAGAGATGTAATTTACCTGTTTTAAGACCATTTATAAATTTTGTCTTCTTTATTTCTTTGTTTTTAATCCTTTGTTTATTTCTGTCATTCACATGTACAGGAGTTGAGAATTTCTCTTGACTTCCATGGTTAGTGTTTGTTTTGTGGATGTAAATTGTTTCTTCCCCTGACAGTGAGCTTATTTAGCTCAAAACGTTAGGAAATTCTTTTGTATTTTTTCCATATATATATATATATATATATATCTATTGTTGTTTTGTTTATGGACATGTAACACATTAACACCAACATGTGCATGCATATATGTATGTTCATGTGGCCATTTCAAATATGTTTTTGAAAAGTAGTAATCTGCAAAGAATTTCGACTACAATTCTTTTAAATACCATAACCTTTAGTTTTGTTTGCAATTAAATGCACCTTTTTCTTTATTTAACAGTTGACATGACAGCTGGTGATTGTGATACAGCACCAACTGTTCGGGAAGCTTTTCACAATGGTTCATCCATAGGACCTTATTCTGAGGGAGTGGTCCTCCGATATTTGTGTACTGAAGCCTTTGATCGAGTTGGAAGTAATTATTACCAATGTTCTAATGGAGTTTGGACAGGTGGAAGTATGAGCTGTAAACTGGGAAGCTGTATAGCTATTGACCCCCCACCCAACAGTGACATTGTTGGTCAGGCTGGATACTATGTAGGGGAAACAACCACATTCAGCTGTCATGGAGGGTACGAGATGAATGGAGATGGTTTGATCAGGTGCATGTCAGATAGGACTTGGTCTCCAGAACCTCCAACTTGCATCAAGGTGAGGTGTCCAGAATTCAGTACTCCAGATGCACAAATATTCCAGGACTTCATTGATACTCGAAATGAATTTGGGAGTAAGAACAAGATTACTTGTAAAACTGGTACTGTTCTTCAGGGCCCACAATACATCACCTGTCTTGCCAACAAGACTTGGTCAGGGTCACCAAGGTGTATAATACCTAACTGTGGAAATCCTCCAGCTTCATATGAACCCTGCACAGAAGTGTTTTATACTGACGGCAATACAAACATTGGTTCCCAGGTTGAGGTAATTTGTCTTGAGAATGCAGTTCCAGATGGTGCAAGTCCATTTTTGATTTGCAGTGATAGTGGTACATGGAACCATGAATATCATTGTTTATGTGGCTGCAGAGTTGACTATAATGATTCCAGCTACTCTGGTCCCATAAATGTGCAACATAACACTGAGATAGATTGGCTTTGTCTGAATGGAAGACAGTTCAAAACAAAATGTGAAAATGGAACACTTAAACCTGTGCCATCCTGCAAGGTCACACATTTCACACCACCAGAAGAACCATACATTGACACTGTGCTAATTGCAATTATTGTTAGCTGTGTAGCAGTATGCACAATTGTAATATCTGCGCTTATTTTCTTCTGTTGTCCTTGTTGTAAGAACAGACATGCACAACTTTGTGCCAGTTGTAAACTTTGCTTTGAGGACAAAAAGTCCAATACTAGCATACCACCAGACAAAGAGGTGACAAAATTAGTGCCTTTGGTTGAGACAAAAGGATGATTAGTAACTATGATTGCCTTGATTTACAAGCCAAGTAATATTTTAAGTACAAAGTTTACAGTTTATGAATATTCATAGTCATTGTGTTATACCTATGTGGAACTGTCAAATGCTACAGTGCTTAGCTTAGTGCTAGCTTGAGTATTTATTTATTTTGGGATTACCATCACTTTAACTTTCAAAAATTGAAGAAGCTATTTAATTAAAACTGGAACATTTTTGTCAAGCTCATGTAGTAGGAAATGAGACATAGGAGTCAGTTTCAGGCAGTGGCAGCATTACTGTAATATAGATGGCATGAAGAATTTGTTATAGGCTTGGTTAAAGTTTGTCATTGGCCTGTGTCTCCTAAGCTCATTTATAAATTATCATCATACTTGGAACAAATTGTTATGCTGATAAGGCAGTTCTTTCCAGGACATGCTTTTTTACCTTTTTTATTTTGGGGTCAAGTTCTCAGTCAATGAAAACTTTGGTTAAGGTTTAGGTTGAAGTTTTCCATATCAAGTTTTTCATAAATATTTCCTAATTGGATGGATTTTCTTCATATTGGGGATAAATCATTATCAAGCTAGTACAATTCGTTGTGACAAACTGTCGCCTCGTCATAACTGGGCAGATATTGAACCTGCAGCCATTTGATTTTGAGTCCAATGCTCAAAAGAGATAATGTGACTCAATTGCTGGAGAATGTCCAGCAGAGATTAAATACACTGGAGTTTTGATTTTCCCTGTTGTGAAAACTCAGACCTGCCAACCCTTACGATTTTGCCTGTCTTATGAAAAAGACCCTTAAAATATGAACTTACGGAATAAAAGCAAGAACTATGGAAAAATGATTGTTGCTGAAAAATCAGGAGCTTTCAAAACTGTGAAATAAAACAAGTTGTAAATTCTGATATTTCAGTTAGTATCTGTTGACAGACCTTGAATGTATTCTGAATATGAAATGTTGCCAACCATAACTAAGTTTTATGCAGAAACTGCTAATGTGCAAGTTGCATATGGCTATTAAGGCCATATCAGTGTCCTCAAAATGAGTAAAATACATTCAGACTTAATATGTCCCATTTTCTAAGTGTGTATTATGAGAGGAATATTTTCTCAGCAAGTTATGATACATGTTCTTGCCTTAAATTTTAATTTGTGCCTTTGTAGATTGAATTTACAGTGTATATATATCCAGTTGCAAGGCTATTTAACTAAATGTATAATGCAAGTGTCTTACTTTTTAAGTTTCATAGTATAAAGTGGAAATGTGTCTTATTTTAAATTCTTATCCTTTTGGTATGAAAAGATGCCTTTAATAAATGTGATATGATCATCTTTTGATACTTGGTAGAATCACAGGCACTTAATGGCTGGTTGGTATATGCCCTTCACATTTCAAGAAGAATGATTGGAAAGGAAAACGAGATTTAAAGTTGCCTTTATTCATAAACTTTGCTTGCCAACAGTGCTAATCATACCATTATTTTCCTGCCATTACCTCTGTAAAAGTAGCATACAGTATATCCCTTATATAATAGTCTTTCTCACAGTACCAGAGACAGGGTACACGTTAACCTTACATGGAGACCTTGGAATGGAAATAATGGCATAATTACAGTTGTTTGCAAATAAAATTTGTGAATAAGGCAACTTTAAATCTTGATCTTTTAATGTCGCATCCATATTTGTTGGAATAAGACATATCAGTCATTTTCCAATGTTTCATGGTGGCAGCAGTGGCAGTATTGACTGTAAACAGTTAAGGATTTAGTTCAAGATTTTCATTTACAAATATTTTCTAAGTCCTTTGATTGATTCTCATCATACTTGGCATGGATCATTATGATGCTAAGACAATTCGTTTTTGGACCTGCCTGCAAGCTCCTTTTACCGTGAGGTCAAGATAACAGTCATAACAATATTTACATTCAGGTTTTCAGTTAAATGTTTTAGTTTGCTTATCAAAATATTTCCTAAACTCCTGACCGATTTTCTTCATATATGGGATGAATCATTATGATAATTTGATAATAGTATCTCCCCTTATTTTATTAAAAGAAGGTCACATGTAAAGCATTGCTTTGATTGTGGGCAGAACATGTAGGTCTTGGTCTCGTATTAATTTTCTTTCGAATCATACTTGATTAGGGAGGATGGGAGAGTGTACCTCCATCCACCAAGTGCCAATGGGTATAAGTTGTGTGTACAAATCTCTTTTTAATGACATTATTTTACTAGATTATAATTAGTTGTTGATTAATCTAGGTGGCATATTTGTCTCAAAGACAAGGTTCAGTTTATTTGTTTTGCTCTGTATTGTTAAGTCAGTATAATGCACTATTCTGATTGCATATTTATTTGTCTGTAAGACAGGGTTAGCACATCTTTTTATGATATTGCATAATATTTAGAATACTCAAGTTCTTCATTCTCTACTCGGTAAAGCTGAAGGTCATATTTGTTGGTCTGTTCAGCATATTTTGTCTGCAAGGCAGTGTATACATGTGTTTATTTTGTCAATAAGACAGTGTAAATTATTTAAAGAAAATCATTGTAGTTGTTAGCTTATTTAAAATTTGTCTACAAGATAAGTGTATTATAAGAAAGTATATGACTTGATGTGTGTATTTTGCCTACAAGGCAGTGCAAAGTATCTTAAGACAGTGTAATATTTAGCTTGTTTGAGTGTATTAAATACGTCTTCAAGACAGTGTAGTGTAGTGTATTTTTTTGTGTTTGGACCCCTTTCCACTCTCCAGCTATATTAAACTGACGACCTTAGGGATGACTACCATTTGTTCGGAAAAGTTTGAAGTGCTTTTTTTTTATGTGTTTGTTATCCACCATAGTCTGTTGCCGTGTGTATTTAGAAGCAAGAAAGATTTTGGTAAAATTGTATTTAATTTTGATTACAGTTCATTTATTTCATTTTTGATGGAGGCATACTTGATCAAGTTCCTTTCTTAGGTGCCAATTTGTTCCACCTCCTGGCTGAAGTGTAATGGCCTGTATTAAGGGATTTCACCTTGCAGCTGGGTTTCTTGCCATATTGTGATGGGTCTATTTATATCCAGTGTATGCTAGATGTGTATTTTCTATATTGTTGTGTTAATGCTATATATCCTTTGTATTTGTTTGGACTGGCTATAATGGAGAAAGTCTTTTTGAGTCTGATGTACTTATTGAAAAAAAAAACTTGCCTGTAAAATAAAATAAAGAATGAGTTGGTGGTTGCTCCAGTTGGCTTTTGATCTGGATGGGGGCTGCAAAGCTGGCTACCAGCCCCCTAGTGAGGATGATTTTCCCACCCCTCTCCATCCCAAAGGCCTCCCATTGCTTCCTCCATCTCTGTTTTCATGGTTCTTTGCCATGTGTTTCTAAAAAGGTAGGTGTTAGATTATGAAAGATAAAGAACAAAAAACAAACTGAAGATAAAAACCAAGAATGTTGTTTGTGTTGTGAGCCTGTGCTGTGCATGTTTGTCTAGGTGTAATTGCCATTGTTAATATCATGTTCTTATTTCCCTTGTGTATTTGTTGTTTTATGTTGTGTTCATTTTCAGGAACTCTGATGTGACCCATACTACTTCACGCAACAAGCCTGTGTTGCCAAAAGATTTTCCACTACAAAGTCCTCTTGCCCACCTTTTTTTTTTCTTTTTTTTCGGACAAGCGAAGGCCTAATCCGGAAAAGCGAAAGCCAAATAATTTTTTTTTTTTTTTCCTTCGGACAGGCGAAGGCCAAATACGGACCCAAAACAGGTGCTAGGGAAAACGAACTAGCAAACACCTGGGTGGAATCCTACAAACAATAAGCCTATGTTGTCAAAAGATTTTCCACTACAAAGTCCTATTCCTTTTTCCAGACAAGCGAAGGCCAAATAATTTTTTTTTTCTTTTTTGGACAAGCGAAGGCCAAATACGGACCCAAAACAGGTGCTAGGGAAAACAAACTAGCAAACACCTGGGTGGAATCCTTCAAACAACAAGCCTGTGTTGTCAAAAGATTTTCCACTACAAAGTCCTCTTCCTTTTTCCGGACAAGTGAAGGCCTTTTTTTTTTCTCTATTCCATGAGGTACTTCCTTTGGATATTGAAGACCTCTTTCGATAAAAGCTCTATCCACACAAAATCAAACAAGATCCTTTGGCTCCACCATCAAAATTAACACCTATCCTTAGCGAGGCGTGACACTGACAAACATGGGAAGGCTTACACCCAGCTGATTGGTCCTATTTTGAACGAAAATGTACACTCTGTACCCAAAATCCCCACTACTATAGTTAAAAGAGTAATGAAATTCTAAAACTCATACATTGGGACAATTTCACAGATGACTTACACACTATTGGTGATAGGGTTGTCCACTAGTACAACTGGACTAAATTTGACCAATCAAGTGCGGTCTGGTGTTTCGGTGCGTAAATTAATTCGACGGTCCCGGGGTGCACTTTGCCCCTCCTCTGTGTGCGGGGCAGCTTGTTGAGGGTGTGTGGTGGTGTCCTGTGTGTTGTTTCGTGGCACCCTCCTGGGTCCCTCTCCTCCTTTTCCTCGGCCAGACATATAAATAAGAAGTCCGACCATCGCACCATTCCTACAATCCCGAGCAATTAAAAATCTCGACTCTCGAGAATTAACCAGTCGCGAAAGCTCTTAGATAGCAAATGAGACTTAAATCCTTTATTCATTCGTTCATACTTCACATGAGCCTGATAGCACTGGTGTCACGCTGTCCTTGTTCCTTCCTTTGGGGCTCACAACCCCTGTTTTCCCATGTTTATTTTGTCCATGCCCTAAAATATTGTCAAATTATGTCAAGTTTTGCCAGTATACTTTTGAGTTAGTTGTTAATTATTTGTAGTGACCCTGTCTCTTGTTGTCTGGGAGAGTGGTGTTTCTGATTGTTGTAGGGCAAGGTCGGACCATCATTTGGCACCTCTGCTCTTGTTGGAGTGCCTTCTGCTCTTGTCCTACCCCAACCAGGCTCATCCCCATCCTTCTGGCAGACAGGATCACTATGTTTGTATTTTATTTTGTTTATGTTATTTTTATCCACATTCCATGCCATTTTATTAAGTTTATTTATATGATTGGTTTCCACATACCTTCATAGCATTGATAATATAATTAAATAGCTCGTTGTCATTTATATTATGCGAGTATGGTATTTGCTCTCCTGAAATTTGTTTTGCTTCTTCTTCTTAATTACTCTGCTATCCATTTCTAGCATTTTACCTTCTAAAATAACATTTTTTTGGTGTATTGATATTCTTTACATAGTGGGCATTTTGCTATTCTTTTTGATATATGTCTTCTCAAAGCTGTTTCTCTTGTTAGCAATATATCTTAGAAATATTTATACATGTCACTCTGTTGTGATGTTATATTTATTTTAGACCATTTTTTTCATATCCATTGTACATCCAGATTGCCTTTTTCTATTTTGTAATGTACTGCTCCAGTGGCCTAAGTGGTTAGAGCATCTGCCTCAGATGTGGGAAGTCACAGGTTCAAATCCCAGCAGAGTCATACCAAAGGCTTATAAAACTGATACTAACAGTTGCCTCACTCAGCACTAAGCATTAAGAGGCTAGTGTTAGGACTGGTTGGCCTGGTGTCAGGATAATGCAACTGGGTGGGACATGATACTACTACATGTCTGCAGCATGATGCCCCAGTGCTAGACATCACTATAAACTGCCACACTACAGACATCGTAGCAATATGACTAAAATTGTTATAGCTACATTAAGAATCCAAAACATACACGAATGTAATGTATTTATTTTCTCCTCATTTATAATGTTACATATACTTTCGTCATGTTTCTCCATCCATATTGTATGATTATCTCCATGTTTAAAAACTATATCCCTGATTTGTCCCAATTTCCATGGTGGTGCTATAAGTTTGCATAAGTTGTTGTTTCTACAGATCTCTGTTATGTTTCTTTTTCTTTGCAAATATTGAAAGAAGTAGCTGTATTTTGAAGCCTATACATGGTCTTTTTTTGTTTCTTAAATTTCTTAATCTATTGAGAATGTTTGATATTTTAATATTCTGTGTCATATCCGTAGTCCCCCCTCATTCTGTTTGCACAAGTATTTTCTTTGAATGTAGTACATGCTCCCCTCCCCCACTGATAAATAATGTATTATTACCTTTTCTAGTGTATTTAACACAGCATCCATAAAATCTATAATTTTATTTTTGTACCATATTTGGCTCTATATATATTGTACCTTAGACTTTGTCTTTTAGGTCTGTTCTAGAGTATTTCCTTATGTCATTGTGATGTCAGATTTTATGCAGTAGTTGTTCATAGTTGATTTTTCATCGATTCTTTCCTGTAAATTGTCCCTAATGTTGCAACTTGTTTTTTGATTAGGTTTGATGGTAATCCCGGGTGATTCACTCTCCAGTTTTCAATCAGTACAATCTGTTTTGTCATGGTTCACTTTCGAACCTGAAATGTTTTTTGGGCTTCTTCATTTGACATGGTTCTAACCCCAGTTATGGTTGGGAAGCCCCAGAAGAAAGCATGCTTCTTCTGGATCACTTGTTACCTCAGTTTTTCTTTCCAGTTTGAATTTTAATTCCTCATTAAGTATCTCTAATGGTAGACCAGACAAGTGTACATCTACCAGTTTGCTTTTGACACGTCTCTCTATGGGGGTGGGGGGAGATAGGCTATATTAGCTGATATTATTTTCCTCTATTTCAAAATGTTTCCCATTTGGGAGAATTGGGGATCCTCTCTTGGCATATGTAAAATACCTTCTTCGTCCTCCATTCTGCAGTCCCGCTATAGCTGAAAACTGGCATACTTGCCTCTATACCTTCTCCTTTGGCATGGGATTGTGGATCAGCATGGGGTTACATGATGAATGAGTGATTAGTAGTATTCAAAAGGAATGGACAAATAAGCAGTCTTCATGCAGCTGAATTGTGTGAGCTGAGGTGAGGTGTGCTCACTACCCAACCTTTTATCTCTCAAAATGATTTCTCTTTCCTTATGTGTTGCAACTGTGTTAGTGTAGGTAGTATATGACATTGTATACATCTTTGTCTAATGATGAAATTTTCTCTTTGATATTTTTATTTTAATATAGGTGGGTAAAGAAAATGTTTTAAATGAGTATTTTATTGGCAAAAGTGATGCATTTCACAGTCAGTGGTATTGTATTACTTACCTCCCTTAGCTCTAAGGATATAAGAGGCCTTTGCTTTGCTGCACTTAACACTTTGTAAATTAGATATATGGTGGTATAAACAGTAGTTTCATTGTACATAAAATTTCATTATAGAGCTTTAAAATGTTATAATTTTTTTTATTTTAGCTTGGCAGTAAAATGTACCCCAGTGAATTTATTGAATAAATTGTCCATTTTATGACATATTTTCAGTTTTTGTATTCCTGTACTTAATGTACTATTACAATAATAATAAATAAACTGGTCCAGTGAAATAGTTACTTTCTGTCTTTTAAAAATTGTGATTGTTACTTTTTCCTCATTTAAATGGCCATTGTTTGAGAAGATTGTGTGGTTCTGTTTATTCTCTTTGGACCAGTTTCGCCAAGAGTTGCTTTTGGTCTAATACACTGTACATGTAGTGTAATCATGATAAAGGAACAGTGAGTAATACAGACATGAGAGTCAGCTCTTTGCAACAGTACAGAAAATTTTGCTAAAAAAGTTTCAACAAGTCTTATTTATATATAGTGTAAGTTGTAATAGAAATTGGCTACTCTTTGGCCAGGTGAGCTTATGGTATGGTCCAGTAAGCAGCGTGACATTTGTTGTCTGTCATTCATTGTTCATTCTTATGTTAGCCCATTTTTGTGAACACTTTAGAGGCTTTGTTTCTGATCGGATTTCACTCAGACTAGATAAACTTATGTCATCAAGACCGCATATTAAAGAGATCATCTTGCATCTGATTGGCCAAATTTGTGAACACTCTAGAGCAGCGGTTTTCAAAATAAATTTTTTCTCTTGACCCAGTTGAAGAAAATTATGATGTCCCCAACCCAACAATTATATCTTTTGATTAATTTTTTTCATAAAACCATGACATTGCAAAACATTTGAATAGGGATGCCAACCCTATGCCAGGCATTCTGCAACCCAGTACTGTGTCATATCCCATACTTTCGACCAGTGCTCTAGAGTCCATATTTTTTATCAGATTTTGGTATGTAAACTTACATAGATCTCCATTAAGGACAATTATGGTTGAAACTCATGTGTATTTATAAGTCGATCTTGCATCTTATTGACTGAGCTTCTTAACACTCAGAGGCTTTCCATTTTATCAGATTTGACCAGATTTCATATGTAAGCTTATCTCATCAAAATCATGGATAAGATTGATTATAAAAGATGTTCACACATGTGAATGAGGTGATCTTGTATCTGATTGGCTGAGCTTGTGAACACCCTAGAGGCCGTGTTTCTGATAATAAAAGGGGGCCCAGAGTGGCCGAGTGGTCTAAAGTGCTCACCATTACGGATAATTGCCATCTCACCTCAGTCTGCTTGGGTTCGAGTCTCAGGTTCAGCCAGTGTGGGTATGTGAGAAAGCTTTCAAGTAGCTTCTCGTGGGTTGGTGGTTCTTTCGAGGTTTTCCTGGGTTCTTCCTCTACCATTTATACTGGCCGCCATGTATAGCCCATCTTGTGCTGAAAAAAGGCATTAAACCCTACAACAACTACTCTAATAATAATGAGGTGATCTTGCATCTGATTGACTGACTGATCTACTGGGCAGTTGTATTTTGTTAATCAGATTTTGATCAGATTTGATATGTAAGCTTATATTGTCAAGATCTTGGGTAGGTTCAATAATGACACATAATACATACAAGGTGATCTTGCATCTGATTGGCTGACTTATCTACAGGTTGTATTTTGTTAATCAGACTTTGATCAGATTTGATATGAAAGTTTATATCATCAAAATCTTGGATAGGTTTGGTAACCACACTCACACTGGAACAAAGGTCAGTCCATTTTTTCTGCCTCTACTGCCCTCCCCCTAGTAGAAAAAACAAGCTGACTGAATCTCTCTTTTTGGAGCAGTTTCCGAATCTCCTGGAGTATGGAAATTCGATAGGTGGCAACCTGATTATTCTTGGCGATTTCAACCTTCACTTTGACTGTCCTGGAAACTCGTACACATCAAAACTCCTAGATTCCATTCACGTTTTCAACCTCAAACAGTCAGTTAGCCGACCCACCCATAAACATGGTCACATTTTAGACTGGATTCTTTATAGAACTGATAATATTCTACAGTCCTCCCTGGTGTCCCACGAACTTGCATCAGATCACCTCTGCATTATATGCCATCTTGACATATCAGTCCCTAACCCTCCACCTTTATTTGCTTCTAAGAGAAACCACTGTATGATAAACAGAACCCAACTAATGCATGACATCCAAGCAAACCTAACAACTAGCTTACCTCCTACAGCAGAACAACTCAATAACTGCCTGCATTCATTGCTTGACAAACATGCCCCCGCAACCAAGTGCAGAGTATCAATTCAAAAGTGTTCTCCATGGTATAGCAGTGTTAGGGACCAGCTTTACACTGCTAAAAGAGACCGCTGTACAGCTGAGAGGCTATGGCTTTCCACCAGACTTACTATTCATAAGCAAATCTATGAAGCCACTAAGAAGAATGTCCCAAACATAGTCCATGCAGCAAAATCAGCCCACTACAGTACTAATATCACAGAAAGTTCCAGCTGCAAAGAGCTATTCGAGATTACTAACAAGCTAATGTCAAGGAACAAATGTACACCACTTCCAACTACATGTACCTTCTCTCTAGTCGACCGTCTGGACCTGTTTGCAAATTTCTTCTGACAAAGTACAAACCATCAGAGATAAACTTGACAACACAATTCAGTTGACTCATCATCACCATACAGTTGTAATACAGAATTTCAGCGGCAACCGTTAGCAGCATTTGAACCTGTCTCTATGGATTTAGTACGTACAATCGTGATGAAGAGTGCACCAAAGTCATGTGAACTTGATCCGATTCCGACATCACTGCTGCTTGAGTGCTTAGATCCAATATTGCCTTCACTAACTGATGTTATTAATACTTTTCTCTTATCTGGGGAATTCCCATCATTTTTCAGAACTGCCATTGTAAAGCCTCTGCTGAAGAAACCAACACTTGACCATAACGATTTAAAGCACTACCGCCCAGTTTCTAATCTCCCATTCATGTCAAAAATCTTAGAAAAAGTTGTTCTATCCCAACTTGTATCTCATCTGAATTCAAACAGTCTTTTTACCAATGTACAGTCTGCATATCGCCCTTGCCACAGTACTGAAACTACTCTTCTGAAAGTAGTTAATGACCTTCTCTCTGCTTTGGATAGCAGAAAGATTAC
>JAECUM010013748.1:0-49648 GCA_016617855.1 Megalonaias nervosa
ATACAAATTGCAGGCATCAAAGGCACTGTCAGACGACACCGAGCAACATATGCACCAAACAACAACAATAAGCCAACAACCACCCAAAGAAGCAGGACTCAGATGAGAGATACACGCACCAGGGAAGAGAAAGACACCCCAAGCACTGGATTCAAAGCAATATTAAAACTACCACACACACATTTAACGAAAACCACTACAGAGATAGAAAAAGACATAAAATACAACGTAGCACTTAAACAAATTACAAAATTAAGAAATGGAAAGGGAAACGAGACGACAACTGTATGGGTCGAATTCACTGCCCCACCACCCATGACCATCAAACTGGGACCCCATGGAAAGACAAAACCAATACACAAATATATCAACAAGCCTCGCTATTGCAGCAACTGCCAAAGCTGGGGCCACTTTACTAAAAGATGCCGGAACCACACAAAATGCAGCATATGCGGAGAAAAACGTACAGACAATTGCAACTACAAAACACACAGATGTGCTAACTGCAAAGAACCGCATCCACCATATTCACTGGAATGCCCATTAGCAATAAATGAAAAAAGAACTATACAGCTCATTGAAAACAAACAAATCCCTTACAAGCAAGCCAAAAAGGAACAACAGGAACTCTACTCAAATAAAAAAACAGACACAACTCGGCCACATCGAACATCGGAACCACCCGCCAAAATCACCCAAAAGAGGCCTACAACTACTCCACACCCACTACAATCAACTATGAGAAGACAACACCACAACGTAAATAAAACCTCTGAACACATGATACAGCAACAAGCTACAACAAAGAAAACCAACACCACACCTACCGACTACATGGATCCAAAACTCTTAACCCTACACCTACAGGAAATAATCCAAGAGATTAAACAGAACACACAAAAAAACAGAACACACAAAACAATCTGATCAAAGGGAAGATGTCTTTTACCTGCTCTATAAAGTAATTGAAAACATATTTCCCAAACACAACTAAAACAGTGCAAGGGACAATATATCTATATGTAAACTATAACGTGCTTCTAGTATGGATAGCAACCCTACAGCAGGAAGCTCATCAGACAACTACCTAAAACATAAACATCAACGTACATTTATTATGACTAACGACCCCACTACAAAGGGTGCAAACCCCAACTCAACACTCACCATTTGGCAATGGAATTGTAGAGGATTAATGGCAAACCATGGCTATCAGCAATCAACACAGCTAAACACAAACCGGATATAATATGTCTCCAAGAAACAATTCTAACTACAACACATACGAAACTACCCAGGATTAAAGACTATGATATCAACTTTCACAAAAGCAGGGACAACGGGAACAGAGGAGGAGGACTGGCATTCTACATACATAACACGATTGTAAATGTAACAGAGCTGGACACCAATGTGGATTTCCCAGACAACCAAATCGAACACCAAGGAATCACCGTCAAAATAGGGCCAAAAACAATATCCATCTATAACATTTATGACCCCCCTGCCCATAATGCAAACACCGTCAATAGTTTCCTACAAATCTTCCAGGACAAAAGTAAGAACAGTATCATTTGTGGAGATTTCAACGCACACAACACAGAATGGGGAGGACACCATACAGGCACCAGAGGTAGAAAAATTGAAAAATACGCCAGGAAAAACCAATTAATAATCCTAAACACAGGAACACCAACCAGAATAGACCCCATCACCGAGAATTTTACAACCTTAGGCCTTACATTAGCCACACCATCTATAGCACAGATCACGGACTGGGAAGTACTCCAGCAAAGTACATTGGGAAGTGATCACTTCCCGCTATTCCAGACAATCTTGAAGAAAGTGCAACCAGAAGATCTACGCAGCAATGATACCAACCAGTACTATCACAACATTATCCAAGTACTGAACGAAGCAGCACAGGAAGCTATACCTAAAACAAGCGGAAAGATAAATAAAACCAACATGCTATGGTGGACAGACAACTGCCGAAAAGCCATCAGGGAAAAAAAGAAGGCCCTAAACCGCTTCAAAAATACCAAACTAGCCGCAGATTTCATCATATATAAACAACAGGAAGCCAATATGAGAGCAGTCATAAAAGAAGCCAAACAAGACTCATGGAAATCCTACTGCTCCACACTCACACATCGCACCAAGCCCAAAGAAGTCTGGGCAAAAATTAAAGTCATAAGAGGAAACGTCCCGACTACAACACCTAAACTAGCTGGAGCACAAACCAACCAAGAAAGAGCAGAACAACTAGCACAACATTTCGCCCACTCCAGCAGTAACAACAACCACACACTGACATTTATGGCGCAGAGACAGGCAATAGAAAAGGACTTCTCCCACATATTCCAAGACCAAACCACAGAACAGGTAAGCAACGACTCACCCTTAAACGACGACTTCAAACTACAAGAATGGAGGAAAGCACTACACAACAAAAAACCCACAGGACCAGGGGAAGACAACCTTGGATACGCCATCTACAAACACCTACCAATAAATTTGCAACCTATCATAATCGACATGATCAACCTCATTTGGAAAACAGGAAACATACCAACACCATGGAAACATGCAATAGTTATCGCAATACCAAAGCCAGGAAAAGACCCTAAAAAGGTAGCCTCATACCAACCTATCTCCCTAACAAACACTATCTGCAAGATTATGGAAACTATGATCAACAGCAGGATAAAACACCATCTGGATACAAACCAACTACTCTCTGAAAACCAAAGTGGATTTAGAAACCGGCGCTCCACCATTGACCAGCTAATAAGACTAGAAGCGGACATCAAATTATCCTTTAACGCAAATCAAAGAAGTCACAGACACCTAACAGCAATTTTTCTTGACCTTGAAAAGGCCTTTGATCTCGTATGGACGAAAGGACTTATCTCCAAACTCAATTAATATGGTATCAATGGAAGGATGCACCGTTGGATAGCAAATTTATTAACAGGAAGGCAAATTAAAACTAGAATAGGCGACACAGCATCCAACATCTACACATTGGACAACGGAACACCACAAGGAAGTGTAATAAGCCCTACACTATTCAACACTATGGTTAACAACCTCGGCGACTGCATCGACAACTCCATCAGCCTATCCCAGTTTGCAGACGATAGCGAAATTTGGAAAGCAGGAAGTCCCAAGAACCGATCATACATCAATCTACTTCAAGCGAACCTCGACTCCATTTCAAAATGGGCCGACAACTGGGGCTTTAAAACCTCCAGTGATAAAACGGTTGGAATGCTTTTTTCCCCACACAACAGACGAAAGCCCAATTACCCAATACTCTTCCTACAAGGAACACATGTAAAATTTGTCACACAGACGTACTTCCTAGGAATGCTAATTGACGAAAACCTCAGTTAGAAACCACACATAGCGGAACTAACCAGAAACTGTCAGCAAGACATCAACCTACTAAAACCCCTAAAGGGAACAACATGGGGAGCTGATCAACACACTTTACTCATGCTATATAAGGCACTAATTAGAGCCAAACTGGATTACGGCTGCCAAATATATGCATCTGCAAACAAATCCCTCCTCCAAAAATTAGACGGCATACAATGTAAAGCGCTCAGACTATGCACAGGAGCACTCGAACGGCGAACTACACATACTAACAGGAGAACTACCTCTGCACATAAGACGAGAAGAACATATCTTACGATATGCCATTAGAAACTCCATACACACGGACAACAGCCCAACCAAAATAGCTTTGAGAAATTGCACGAGGCCGTTCAGCAAACAACTAGTGCCCAATCCCCCGGCTAGCAAGAGAGTACGCATACTTCGAGAGGAAATGCACATCCCAGAAATCCAGACGGAACAACACAAAAATTGCGACCTCAGACCCTGGAAGAACAAGACGCCCAGAATAAACCTTACAGCGCTGACACTAGGACATAAGCAACACAACCTTTGGAAAATCCTTATCGGAATACACAAGATCTTACAGGATTTACAAAAATCTACACGGACGGCTCTTAATCCAAAGAACACAATATAACAGCGGCAGCAATCGTGGTACCTGAGCAACAAACCAAAATCGGCACCAGATTACCAGACGGATGTTCCATCTATACAGCGGAATTATGGGCGATAAAAGAGGCACTGCTATTGATAAAAGCACAAAAAGACAAAAACCACGTCATCATAACGGACTCATTAAGCGTTCTGAAATCGATCGAATCCGGTACATCAAAGAGCAGAGTAAATATGCTACAGGAAACAATGCTAATAGCACGTGAACTTAAAGAAGACCAATACAATGTGGAATTTTTATGGGCACCATCTCACATCAACCTATTTGGAAATGATAAAGCAGACCTCGCAGCAAAACATAATCTACACAACAACGATATCTTAACCATTGCTTACAGCGTCCAAGAATTATGCAGTCAGGTTAGACAGCAAATAAATCAGAAATGCAGAAATACTGGGATACCACCACCAAAGGTAGACATCTGTACCATCTACAAAAAGAAGCAGTCCGAAGCATCAGGGCACCTAAAGGACCGCAGAACTATGAACTACAAATCATCAACAGGATACGAACAGGAAAAACACTGCTGAGAAACAGCTATGGAAAATATCTCAAGGACCAACAAAATCATACCATCAACTGCCCACATTGTCCAGTCCCGGAAACACTCGACCACGTCTTTAACACCTGCACCAGATACCAAATACAAAAAAACAACCTCAGAGAATATCAGAAACGCATCGGATCACCCACAACATACCCCGAATTACTCGACAGGACCAAGAATACAAACCTGGAGACCACCTACAAAATTATAGTGCTATACCTGAAGGTAATCGACAAGCACGGGAAAATATGAATATACGCGTAATACAAAATACACACAAAACTAGGCTATGGCACAGCGCCAGCCATACGACAAGTCCATAAAACATAACAACACACAAACACACCATATCACACCATACAACAGAAACATGACAACTGGGACTAAAGCAACTGATAGCCAAACGGCAAGTCCACAAAACCTTGGGCTAAAGCAATTGCTAGCCAAATGGGAAGCCCTCAAAACATAGCACAATACTAAGGTAAGAACACCACAACTTTCATTCATAGATTACTAACATAATCTGATCCTTCAAACTCATTCCTACCTCTCTTTCCTCCCCTGCCCGCTACCTCAAAAAAATTCTTTTTTATTATTCTTCTTCTTTCCCCTGCATGGAAGCATGAAGACAATTCCTTAGTCAACTACTAACTCCCCAGCATGTAAGCCCAGTAGCTTTCAGGAATTTTTTTTTATCCACCCCCCGCATGCACTCCCACTTAACAGGGTAGAGAAAAGTAGTAGAGCAGAGGCGATATGGAGTAAAAGACGGAGGAACGGAGGAAAGAAGATGGAGAAAGGAAAAAGGAAGATGACTCGGACACAAGAGATCAAAGTCCAAGTGATGACTCCTTTCTTAAATAAAAACAAATTGTTTTTTTCCGGATAAGCATAATGTAACCCGCTCGAGGGACAATTTCACCTCGTAAGAAGGTGTTATTGTCTACCCAACTAGTGCGGGTTAAGCAGGCAAAACGCACGCTAAAGGCCCAAAACAGGTGCTAGGGAAACCATACTAGCAAACACCTGGGTGGAATCCTTGAGACGACAAGCCAGTGTTGTTAAAAGATTTTCCACCAAGAAGCCATTTCTCTCTCTCTCTCTCTCTCTCTCTCTCTCTCTCTCTCTCTCTCTCTCTCTCTCTTACCCCCGGACAAACAAGCCAAACGGTTGCAAAGGGCGAAAAACAGGTGCTAGGGAAAACAGACTAGCAAACACCTGGGTGGAATGTTGATAGCAACAAGCCTGTGTTGCTAAAAGATTTTCCACTAAGGCCCCAACTCCGTGGCAAAATCTCCTCCCTCTACTTATCTTTCCCTTCTGGACAAGCATAAGGGCACAAAACAGGTGCTAGGGAAAACAGACTAGCAAACACCTGGGTGGAATCCTTTAGAGGACAAGCCAGTGTTGGTAAAAGATTTTCCACCAAGAAACTCTTTTTCTCTTTTTCTTTCTTCCTTCCTTTTTTTCTCTCTCAACGAAAGTCTTCCTTTGCCTATCGAAGACCTCTTTCGATAATAGCTCCATCCACGTAATCAAACTCGATCCATTGGTTCCACCGTCAAAATTAATGACCAATGTAAACTCTGCGTGACCCCAACGTCTGTTGGATGGCCTACACCCAGCTGATCGGTACTCTTTCGGGAAATTAAAGGTACACTTCGTACGCAAAATTCCAACTTCCTAAATGCATCCAACAAAATTAAAAACTAACTACATTAGGCTTATTGTACAGGTGACTTACACGTCTTTGGAGATAGGGCTGTCCACTAGTACTACTGGACTAAATTTGACCAAAAACGTACGGCCTGGCGTTTGGGTGCGTGCACCGCGGGGCTCTTATTGTGCCGTTTGGCGCCTCTATCCCGGGGTCCTTTCCTCCTTTGCCGCTGCCGGACATAAATAATAAGTGCGACATCGCACATAAACACGGAGCTGTGATGGCACCAAGCTCGCAGCCTCGATCAATTGAAGAGCCTGACCTTCAGGCATTGACCAGTCGCGAAAGCACTGAGTATGCATAGGCGACTTAAATCCTTTGTTCGTTCCTTCGTTCGCCCCATTCTACGATGAATAAAAAATGGCAAGCAACCATTGCAAGAGGCGGTGGATACCCAAGGTATGGTAGAGGAAATGTTAATCAGGATGTAGCATGGCGCCTATAGTCCCCACCAATTGAAGATGGAGACAAATACTTTGAAGAAAGGGAAGGATATATTAAGGGAGATGATTTAAACGGAAAAGGAGGAAAGTGAGGATATAGAGGACAAAGAGAAAGGAGATCATGGAATGAAAAATAATGAAAGAAGAGGAAAACGGAAAAAGGGAAAAAGAGGAGATAGAGGTAAAGGAAGAAGAAGAGGAGAAGAAAGATGAGAAGTAAAAGAAAAAGGTAGTAAAGAAAATAAGAGACTGGTGGAGGAGAAGACAGAAATTAAAAGATAAAGAAGAAGAAGAAGAAGAAGAAGAAGAAGAAGAAGAAGAAGAAACCCAAAGGCTCTTTTCAGGGCCACTCCATTGCCTCGAAAAGATTTACTCTCTTGCCTAAAAATATTTTAGTCGATGTTTTATGTGATAGATTGATGTTCATCAATCTGTTTGTTTTTTTATGTGATAGATTTATGTTCATAAATCTATGTTTGTATAATATGTCTATGTCTCTATGTCTACGTATATCTCTATGTGTATTTGTCCCTACCTAGAGTAGTGCGTATTCAGGTCAGCAGCTTGCCACATTGTTGCCAGTGTTCCGCCCGATTGAGGTCAGCCACTTGCAACATTGTTTCCAGTGTCCAGTACCGTGACGTCACCCTGTTCCATTCCCCTTGTCGCTATACAGGCCCACCCATGTTAAACTTCCCTTTGACGCTATTTCCGTTGACGGCAAAGTGCCGGGACCCTTTTTTAACGTAGAAGTCCCATTGACGCTAAAGTGCCCCCATTCACTACTGATATGTAAACACTAACAACAACAGATTCACGTGTACAAACTAAAACCAATGATACTCATAATAACACAGATGTACTTCATATTTGACAATGTTTTTAACTTTTAAATCACATACACACAAACAACTAACTTGAAGCTTTCGTCCTTACGCTAAGGACTTCATCAGAAGACTGATGAAGTCCTTAGCGTGAGGATGAAAGCTTCAGGTTAGCTTTGTGTATTGTTTTTGTATGTGATTGAAAAGTTACAAACATTGTCACATATAAATAATAATCCTACACAGTTAAGCTTTCACCAAAATATACAGATGCACTTGTGCACACCAATAACACAGATACACATGTGCACAATATTAACACAGATACACATGTGCACGCCAATAACACAGATGCACATGTGCACACCAATAACACAGATACACATGTAAACACCAATAACACAGATACACATATGCACACCAATAACACAGATACACATCTGCATACCAATAACAGATACACGCACTGTGCAGAGAAGCACATGTGACTTTGTATATAACGATAATCACTTGTTTGAATATTATAAATGACGAACAATTAGAACTGACATCCCAGTCTATACATCCTCTTGATCAAGTAGGGTACATATACCACAAGACTGAGAGTTTCGGACTACTTCGGTTCCAAATTGAATAAGTGGCCTTATGTACCTTCTACCAGTGAACATTGCCCATTTACTTACCTCCCTTCGACATTTGCTTACGAATGTCCCCGATAATCCTCCCCGGGCTAGACGGAAACCGCACACATCTATAAAATGCAGTCAAACATAGAAGGTTGCTGAGATTTTTACTTTTTTGACATGAAAGGAAATATTAAGTGGCTGTCGTCGGAGATCGAACCCGGGTAATTCTGCATCCCAACTATCTTCACATATTACTGGTTTAGAAGCTGGACTCTTTAGTCCACCGTTTTTCTAAGCGTTGGGGTGCGGGCTCGTCGAAAAGATATTTTAGGACATATGTAAGTTGATTGTAAGAAGGAAATTGTTTTTGTCCCCAAGAGTTCCTTAATACTTTATTACGGTATGGCATTCATATAATTTTGAAATGGGTCGATGGGGAATCTTGGTGTTATTTTTGCCATGTGCCAATCAAAGTGCCTTTCGACTTATTGTATTTAATTTTGACATATAAAACTAGAGAGAAAGCTACTTATCTTTCCATAATTGTATGAACTTTGTATTAAATAAACTTTTGCAAAATGCACTTTAGCAAAAGTTGAAGTGCTTAGATAATGACAAATTTAATTTATTTATCCTGAATGCAAACGTTGGTAAATACGGGACCAGGATGCAGTCGGGGAGAAATATACAAACCAGTAATCGTATCGGTGGAAACAAACGATAAAAGCGTTTTATCTATAATGATATATATTCGAACATACGTTATTACCTGGACAAGAGTAACAACATATTTTCAAAATATAATCAGCATGTACATTTCTCGAACTGGTAGTAAAGGTAACGTACAGACCGCGTGCATTGTACACAGATACTCAGCCACGTTATTATGAAGGATTCAGATAAGGGATATCGATTCCGTTCAAATCTTTCCTGTTGCACCAGAAGCTATTACGCATGCTTCGGTAGTTACATGTGCTGCAAGACACTTCTAGCTTACTTTTCGTTTCAAACTTTTTTCTTTCTTCTCAATAACAAAGCGTTGCCATGATGTACAATACATCTGCACAATGAACATGGAGTTTAAAAGTTTATCCAACCTATTTAAAATTTGATGTGCTTTCATTTGAACTTTCTATTGGTCATGACTCACTGTGACAATGTAGGGATCCCTTATTGTATAGCGGTGTGTGAAGATCATGGCTGTAGTAATCCTGTGTATGGAAGGCCATCTCAGCCAAACACTGTGAAATTAAGAAGTGTTAAAATAAAACGAGCATGCCTTTAAGTTACAACTATTAAAGCTCAGACAATAAGGCCAATACTAAAATTAAACAAACGAGGTACACACGAAACAGACACATGTCAAAAGAAACAAACAAAATACGAATGAAACAGGTAAACATCAAACGAAATAAAAGAATTCTAAGTGAAACAGACAAAGTCATACTGGTTAAGCTAACGTAAAATGTAACAAAGTAAGAACAGAAAACGTAAAGAAACAAACGCTTATACAACAAGATGGACAAATCAACAATACACGATAGTCAGATGATCAGCTTTATGAAATGAACAGCTAGCCCTACCCATGCATTGTAAGCGGAGATTAAACTTATTGAGCCTTGAGCGCAAAACACTTTAACATTGCACATCATGTGAGACATGATGAGTCATTTAATGCTGTAAGGCTGTTAAATGAAGCAACAAATTTATTGTCTCACGCCATTAATAGCAATATAGGTGAATCGACGCCGTCGCCGTCCGCTCCTATGATCCTAGTGCTATTGATATTATTTGGAAAGTTCCAATGTAGACTATCCCTGAATTCTGGATTTTGCGCCACGTATTAGCCATTGGGATGATTATTTCTACAACAATTTAAAATATCACTATAGCTGTGAACATATAACCCTCTGACACAGTGAAGATTTTATATCAAGTCTTCCATATGTACATATTTTGTTCGGCTTGAATATCTTCTGTTTTTGTCTCTGTGGCTCAAAGATAGTCTGAAGTGATAATAACTATCATCATCTTGTCAAATTGGTTACACGGTTCTGCGACTCTAAACATTTTTCTTCATAAATATTGTAACCAGATTCTTCCTTACGGAAGTGGATATAAAGTCTGTGCATGTTAATAATTTTCAGGCATTACAAGTACAGACATAGAGAATTCATAAAGACGACCGTATTGTCGTCCTCATGATAATCTTTAAAAACGTATTAATAATGGTTAATTCATTTATTTGTCTAATATTCTTCAGACCAGTGAGATCTTTATTGACATTACTAAATTAACTGGTGTTCATCGATGTATGGAGATAATTCATATATGTATATATGAAAGTAAAATCTTTGAGATGGTATCAAAACGTCGAAAGACGATTTCATTTTATCATTTTATTGCTTCACCAAAAACGCAGAAATATTGAAAATTTGAAAATATAAATGTTGAATATGCAAACATATATATCGATCGATCGATCGATCGATCGAGAGAGAGAGAGAGAGAGCACAACAAGCATTTAGACTCTCAAGTCTAATTAATCATAATATTAAAATACAATGGTGATATAAAGATATATTAGGTGAAAATATACACAGAAGAAAGATTACACAAATAGGTTTCCCCCTCTCTCTCTCCTCTCTCTCCACATATTATAAACAATGAAGTCTTTGCCATATAGTACCATTTACAAAAACTAAAGAGCACTTATGAAAGAAGGAACGGACTGAACTTTATTGCCAACACACGTCAAGTACTGGTGATGTTGGTATAGCGAATAGATAAGGGAGAGTTGGACAGATATTCTGATCAAACATTTGGACATGCATGACAAAAATGACAGAATCCAGCGACAGTCCATCTCTCTCTCTCTCTCTCTCTCTCTCTCTCTCTCTCTCTCTCTCAGGATATAAAGAAACCACACCTGAAACACTTACATGTCCCCCTACCCACTCTTTTGTAGTTTTATGAACTTCTAATGAATTGAACCGAAATGACTGGTAATGGAATAAATAAATATTTCACAACCAAATGAATCTATTTAAACTGGAAACTGTTTATTCTGTCAGTGTTCGCTGCTGATGCTATTTGTTGTTGACAATATGCAGGGGGTTGGGTGGAGTGGTGGAGTGGCTGTGACCAGGGCCGCCTGGATTTACCTGTATTGCTGTTAATGGCGCGTGACAATAAATCGGCTACTTCATTTAACAGCCATACAGCATTTGTTGAATCACTCTGTCTCACCTGATGAGACATGTTCAAATGTTTTGCGCTATAGGCTAAATAAATGTAATCTCCCCTTACAATGCAGAAACGCTATCTGTTCTTTTCATAAAGTTGATCATTTGACTATAGTGTATCGTTCATTTGTCGATAGTGTTTTCGCTTGGGTGTTGCATATGTGTGTTTCTCTACATTTTGTGTTCGTTCTTTGTTACATTTTACGTTTGCTTAACCAGCTTGAATTTTGTTTGTTTCATTTAAATATCGTTTATTCAGTTTAGCATTTGCTTGTTTCATTCGTGGTTTGTTTGTTTTCACATTTGTCTGTTTCGTTTGTGTCTCGTTTGTTTTATTTTAGCATTGGTCTTGATATTTCAAATACAAGTTATTTAATTTTCAATTTAAATACAGTTTATTTCACATGGTTTTTACTTGCCTATTAGTTTTATTTGATCATTGATCTTATAGTCGGAGGTTTAGTTTTTGTTAATTTACAAGTATGCCTGTTTTATTATAGTTTTTATTGGTTTATTTTAAGTTACTTATTTTATTTCAATTTCATAGTTTTGGTGCCGATAGCTTTCTATAACTGTGCATCTAAAACTGATTTATGGATTTTACATAGATATAGTAACAACTTTGTCCAACTCTAGCAAACGCTTAGGACGAAAATCTAAATCTAATCACTGGTTATATGAGGCTGGAATGCCTGCCAAAGTGCTGCACGACCACGCACGAAATTCCTACTTTATATGACGTGATATCTTTAAACCATGTCATAACGCTATGCCACGCTTTAAGTTGACGCAAATCTAGGTTACGAAATTAATTTTCATGAAAAGATTATAAAGTCGATGACTTGGTAATTTAGGATGCAGTTAAAAAATTGCATCCATCAAGTTTACTACTACTGCTACTACAAATCCTCCTCCTCCTCCTCCTCCTCATCATCATCATCATCATTATCTCCAACACAATCACATCTACTATCAACATCATAATAGGACGTCGTTTGTTTGTAGCTTAATCAAATAAGTCCTTTTATTCTTATCACAAATGCCAAATCTGTTTGACACATATAAGACGAAATCGCCTTGGTCTATTTATTATACCGTTATTTTAGGGACGATCACAAAACTGGAATAGTAATGTAAATAATATTAAAGAATATAGGTATGTGAACTTTCATTCTGGTTGCATTTAATTCTCCAATCAGTAAATCTTTAATATAACGGTGTGGCACAAACGACTGCAAACTCAGAGAATATATGCGCAAACCGTTGACTAACACTTTCTTTTACGGATAATTATTAATTCTTTTGTTCCGACCGCCAAAGACGCCGGGGTTTATTCAGACGTGTATTTATCTTTAGGAAAACAGTTCAAACGGACGCCACACCTCGCCAAAAGGGATAATTTACCATATCTTTGCAAATATCCTTACAAAATGCATTTAATTTATCTTTCATCTTATCTTAACTTAGGAACAACTGGTTGCATTGATATTTTGAGGACGTGCTATGGACTGCAATACTGATAAGAAATAGTTTACTGAACAAATAGGGGGCCCCGAGTGGCCGAGTGGTCTAAAGCGCTGACCGTTACGGATCACTGCCATCTCACCTCTGTCTGCGTGAGTTCGAGTCCAGACTCGGCTAACGTGGGTACGTGAGAAAGCCTGCCAGTAGCTTCTCGTGGGTCGGTGGTTCTTCCCGGGATTTTCCAGGGTTCTTCCTCCACCATTAATACTGGCCGCCATGTATAGCCTATCTTGTGCTGAAAAATGGCGTTAAACCCTATAACAACAACAACAACAACAACTGAACAAATAGAGACTGTGTAGAGCTCTTTGTCGATATAGAGTCCCTCTTTGTCGATATAGAGTCCCTCTTTACAATATTTGATTATGACAGCTACGTGGATCTCCCACGATTCTTTTCATATACCTAATTGACAAATACTCGTTTATGGCCTTGATACTATTGAATTCAATCGTCATTGATCGTATGTTACAAATTTGTGGCTCATATTCTCTCAGGCTAACCTTGGAAGACTGCCTCGGTGTATCTTTTAAAAATGAACTTAATTCCCATTTCAACGGCATGATATTACAAAAGAAACGCTGTTGAAAGTAGCGTTTAAGTCAATAAAACAAGACAAAACCAATATATTTTGAAATACAATGACATGATTGTTACTATTCTGGAATACAAAGTGAAAATTTAAAAAGACCTTAAAGTATTGTGTATTAAATCCCAGATAATCTTAACGTTCTATGACAAGTTCAAAAGGATAGAGTGTTCCGAATGAATTCCAGTGGTATTCCGAATGAGTTCGAATCTTCAATGTGCTAATGTGCCAATAGTCTCGATGTATTTTTACGACGCAGTTGTCACAAACAAAGGAACAGAAAGAAGAAAAGCCAAACAAGTTTTGTAAAACTTAACAAACAATTTAATTATCAATGTTATAAATGAAAATGTGAGAGGAACTTGCAGTATTATGAAGTGAAAATCCGAAATAATCCGGATAAATTTCTATGAAAATCCTAAAGAATTAAAAGTTCCGTATTAATTTTAAGACCTCAGATGTACTGGTCCGAAAAGAATCGTGACGAGGGCAAGATGGCGTTTTCCAGAACTCCTTTGAATAATACATAATAGTTCCAGAATAATGTTATAGTCCAATAATGAGCAATTTCTGTTTCCAATGAACGGTCCAAAACAAATGTTTTTCCTCTCGAATAATATCTACGAACACCATAAAACACGTTTGCTGACTTACAACAGGAACACAAGAAATAAGAATGACACAAAAATAGGAATGAATTTGATTTCTACAATTTCAACATCATGGTAGATTTTGTTTGCTCGATTTGGAACATCTGGGAAGAAGTGCGCTTATTCACATATTAACTGCTTCAACTCATTCTTCTCTTTGTGGCTGTAGATGTGAAAGTTTGTTATCCACTTTCTTCAATATTACATAATTTTGAAGACTGGTTAATTCAAAATCACTACAGTTCGCTAGTACGTCATCATTTAAATCGTCACTGTGTGGGACAAGAACAACTATATTTATTGAATGATTTACAGAGCTATATCGATCAACATACTCCTTTAACATACGTATATGACAGGTGAAGGAGTTGTTTTCTATTTGCGCCTCCCATAATATCTAACCTGAAGAGAAGTTTCAAGAACTGGCAAGAAAGGCAGGTTGAAAAGTTCTTACCTTTGTAGTTTTGACCTGACTTAATTGTATTTTCGAGTCAGTGGACAGAAGATTATCTCTTGCTACTTCATAGTCAAAGACATGATCGAAAAGATTAAGATTGGAATCCTCTGTTAAAATAAGTTTCTCTTTTAACAATTCCAATGGCCCATGGACAATATGTCCAAAAGAGTTCCAAACGAACTAAAACTGGAAAACTGAAAAATAAAACAAGATCAATAATATTTGGAAAATCACTTTTAATTTCCTGCCAAAAGGATGATGTAAGATCTTGTGGCAAGTCTTATCGACTCCTAAAGGATAAGTCATTAAAGTTTCATGGGGTATAATAAGAGGTTCCTATATATTCGACTTCGGCATAACAATGCGAGAGCTCACTGACCACTCGTAACTCACGTGGTCTCCATTTTCTCACAAGGACACAGTTAAAAAAAATAGCAAGTTGTTACCTTTGAAGGAATCAGCTTTGCTAATAACCATCTGAATCAAACAGGAGATCTCAAGATCTTTTTTCTTGTCGACGACAGGTGATTTTCAGTTGTCACCCTGATTAGAAATAAGAAAATGAATAGTTACAAGAGAATCACAATGATCAATACCTTTTGATTGATCAGTAAATGGAGGAAAGGTGACCCCACAAAGGAGCCTGACCGATACACGTGTCAGCCAAAGGAACAATTTCCTGATCAACTTCATTCTCAAGAGTTCATTTTGCAATAGCTGTAGTTATTGCACAAGCAAGGTACAAATCACGGATTTCATTTTCAGTAGGTTAAACCTTTTGAATCAAACACGGCTTGTCAGAATGATGCTGATCGGGAAATTATTCCTTTAGCTGACACATGTATTGGTCAAGCTTTTGATGGGTCACTTTTGCTCCTCGTTTTGGTCAGTTTAAAGGTATGGATCACAGTGGTCTATTTTTTATTACTCATTCTCTTGATTCTAATCAGTGTGACAAACGACAATTATATGTCGTTGAACAGGAAAAAAGATCCCGAGATCTCGGTTTGTTTCAGGAGGAGGTTAGCGACACTGAATCGGCAGCAGTATTTGTTTTTGATTTTTACGTTAAAAGTGGGGTTCTTATGAGAAAATGGAGACCCCTGAGATACCTGCTGGTGACGAGTAGTCAGTGTGCTATCAAATTGTAGTTCCAAAGTTGTATAGACTGGAAATTCTAAGTTTAGCCCATGAAACTCCTTTGGCTGGTCATTTAGGGATCAGTAAGACTTATCACACGATCTTGAATCACTTTTACTGGGCGGAAATTAAAAGTGATATCTGTAAACGCTTCAGATCTCGTCACACTTGTTAAATAGTAGGAAATTCCAATCCGAATAGACCGGAAGATCATCTGCAACCTATTCCTGCATTGGACGAACCATTTAGCAGAATAATGGTGGACTGTGTTGGTCCCTTACCTAAAACAAAGTCAGGCAACCAGTATATGTTGACCATAATGTCTGCGTCTACAAGATTCCCAAAGGAAATTCCTTTGATGAATATTGAAACTGAAACAATAGTAAACGATTGTAAAAGCTTTAATAAAATTTGTTTTGCTCATTTTGGCAGTCCGAAATCTGTCCAATCTGATCAAGGGTCAACTTTTATGTCTGGAATTTTCCAGCAGGTTATGCATGAATTAGGAATTCAGCAATTCAAGTCTTCTGTCTATCACCCTGAAAGAGAAGGGGCTTCAAAATTTGAAGAATATGATTTAGTTATATTGTTTTGATACCGGAAAGACTGGGACTAATGTTCCTGTTAGAGAATCAGTTCAGGAATCCTTAGGATTCAGTCTCTTTGAAATAGTTTTTGGACCCATTTTCCTTGGATCATTAAATTTGTTATTGGGGAAACTTCTTTCAAATGAAGGTACAGACATTAATCTTCTCGATCAAGTTTCTAATTATAGATCAAAGTTGTCAAAGGCTTTTGTAGTCGCAAGAACTAACTGTACTCACCTTTTTCAAAAATGACATTAAAGTATGAAAAAAAAATAAATACGAAAGGAAAGGCGTTTTCAGCCTGGTGATAGCGTTCTGGCTCTCTTGCCCGTACCACAAAATCCTCTTCAGGCTTTGTTCTATGGCCCTTACACAGTTAGAACGAAAGTAAGTGAATTAAATTATATCATCAATTCTCCTGGGATGCGAAAACAAAACAGTTTTGCCATATAAATGTGTCCACATATTCCAACGCGAACAAATGAAATATACCATGAAGAACAAATTTTAAATTCCACACCTGTGAAACAACATCCATGCGAGAAGAGTCCTCTCAAACAGGTATGTTTGAAAGAAGAAGTTCAACATTTTCTGGAGAATTATTTTATGGAACCGAGTAAATGTGACTGGAGTTCATCATGTATTATGGTTCCGAAGCCAGATAATAGTTTTGGCATTTGCACTGACAATAGAAAAGTTAATAGTGTGACTAAATAGATTTAATTTCAATTGCTACGAATCGATGACTGCATTGGTAAAACTGGAAATACAAAATATGTCACCAAGTTTGACCTTTTGAAAGGATTCTGGCAAGTCCTACTGGCGGAAAGGGTAAAAAAAAACAATTCTGCATTCCTGACTCCAGATGGATTTTATCAATGTAAAGTAATGCCGTCTGGGATGAAAGGTTCGCCTTGTAATTTTCAACGTTTAATGAACACGATTACGCCTGTTCTAGATAATTGTGATGCTGACATTGATGATGTCATCATCTACAACGACATCTGGAAACATCACTTAGAGACAATTCAGAAATTCTTTGACAGACTCACGGATGCAAATTTGATAATTAATTTACCCAAAATTGAGTTTTGTCGTGCTTGTGTTACATTTCTAGGACATATCGTGGGACATGGACAAGTTAAACCTATTGATGCTAAGGTCAATGCTATATTTGAAGTCCGTGTGCCTATCAGTAAAAAGCAACTGATGAGATTTTTGGGTATAGCAGGATTTTATGGGAAATTTTGCTCAAATTGTTCCATAATTGCTGAATCCCTGAAAAATTTGTTGAGTAATAAAACCAAGTTTTATTTGTCTGAAAAATATCAGGAGACATTTGATATGTTAAAGGCCACACTTAAGAGTGCACCAGCTCTTTCAGCTCCACTTTTCAGTCAATCAATTAAAATGTTAGAAATTATTCCAGAATCGAGAAGGAAAGTTTGCCCTTGATATTGACCTTACAACATTTTGAATATCAGTGGGAGTTTCGCTGCCATATGCATCTCGGCAAACCGGAGATTTTGATACCTACATGACAAAATCAGATTGAACGGTATTGGTGATAATCTAATTTGTGTGAATTTTGGGCTTGAAAATTAGGGTTGGGAGCTAGGGTTAGGATTAGCAAACGGACAGGAATATTTGGATGGGGTTTTCTACCACATTTGTCTAGTCGAGCAGAGTCAGAATTTCTAAAGGTCATGAAAATAGCTTGAACGGTTTTGGAGGTAATGTAAACTAAGCGAAGTTTCTTCTTCAACATGGTGGGGTTGGAATAGAGAAGGATGGTAGTATTATGTATATTTAATTTAATTGTTTGTTTGTTGGTTTTAATTTTTTTTTCATTACATGTTATTGTAATGTTACATTATGCTGGACTTGACCTTGTCCAAAACAGAGTTCATTTCTGCTTGACCTGATTGTCTTTTTTATTTTTTTAAATTTATTTTTATGTAAACAACTAACAATAGCTTCATTATTCTCTATGTGTATGAGCTTATCATCATGATTATTATTCAGGTAAACAAGAAGGCGTAAATATGTTGATCAGGGTCAGGGTTTTGGAGATTCCTAAGTGAATTTTGTAGGCTATTGTGTTGTAAATAAATAAGGCTCATTAGATAATTCTAGAAGGTTATTTTCCATTAGGTAATGGTTATTTTTAGAAAATGCTAATTGTGACCTGAGGTCAAGCAGATAATTATATTATCTTGTGACTGTGAGGATTTTACCAGTCGTGCTTTAACATCTAGCACTTTAAGTTGGATTATGTTGTGACCAGTTTGGGCTGAATTTTCTTCAAATTATTTTCTCTAGAAATACAAAAGTGCTCTCATAAAATTCTTGGATAAAGACATTCATTTGAATTTATACAGAATTAAAACATGGAATAATATTTCTGTGATTTAACAAGAGACTGTCGATACATCAGTACTTCGCAGGCTATAACAGACACGTCATCGCCTTCAGTTTTGATCTCTTCGGGACTTGAACTGAGTTTTATTCAAGACTTTTTATTGCTAGGACTTGTGTCTTTAATTCTTGGATTATTTTTTTTATTTAATTCGCAACACCGTAAGTTCTTATTTATCATATTTCAGTTTGTATTCTAGGGAAATAAATTATTTGTTAAATTTTACAAAGCTTGTTGTCTTCACTCTTTTCTGTTACACATTTTAAGAGCATAGACTAGTAACAGTAGGTTTACTAGAATGCCTATATCTCTGGACTTCATGCACTTATTTTCGTTTGGTGTTTCGTGTCTTGTGCACCTGATCGAGACCTGTCGAGAAATGCTTGCCTGTGAAGATAGCTTGACAGAGACTATAACGATTCTAGACAGAGCCAAAGAGCGCCGGAAAAATGGGACATTGTTGTTTGGAGTGCATTTTGTGACCCTTAATAGAAATGCTCATATCTGTAGAATTCTTGGAGCTATTTTCACACGGATTATTGTTGCTGGTGCGTCTGTTACAGTCTGATCCGAAAATGCTCCTCTTGTGAAGATAGCTTGAGAATAAGGAAAGTTCTAACGATTTTAGTTAGACCCCCCCCCAAAAAAACCTCCCCCACCCCCAAATGCCGGACATATGGGACTTTGTCGATTGGAGAACATTTTGGAACCCTTATTAGAATGCCTATATCTCAAGATTCCTTGCAGCTATTTTCTTTCGGTTTTCTGTGCCTAGCTGCAGTCCTGTCTAGAAATTCTTTGCTTGTGAATGAATATTTGAAGCCAAAGAAAGTGCGGTCTGTCGCAGAATGAGAGAAATCGCTTAGGAAGTTAAAAACAATTTTAATTTCACGTCCTAGGCTTAACTGTGACACCTGCCTTTTTAAACGTCGATGTTGGTTTCGCCAATCTATGCATGTCAGTGATATAAACATTCTAGATTGGACTATGTTTTCCATAACAGCGTTTGGGACTTACAATGTGATATAAACATTCTGGATTGGACTAGGTTTTCCATATTGCTTTTGGGACTTGAGATTCAGAGAATTTCTTGAGGAGGATCCCTCCCCGTGATCGAAAACAAGCTAAATACTATTTTTCATTTTATATTAATTATTGTTGTGGCTTTTGATAATTAGGGTTTCCTTTCATTATTGTATGGTGAGATATCTTGTTTGTTTTACATTCATTCTCTATTTCATTCTGAATCATTGTTTGTTCCATCTCTGCACTTATTCCTTCATTCATTCAACCTTTCATTATTTATCTTTTATTCACTCTCTGAAAATGAATCGAGGTGGACACCAGGGCCGAAATAACAATGGATGTAAACAGCAACACTCTAATGGCAACCCCATTAAATTGTTTCATCAAATCTTACAAGCTCTGCGCCATTCGAATATATTGAAACTACACACGATAGGCATGGAACGGACTAACTTATTTGAGAAACAGATGAGACTCAGATAATTTTTGGAGATGGACCCAATCAAACCCAGCACACATAACGGAATTAAATTGATTAAGCCGATCGTAAGCTACGAAAATTGCACAGACTCTATCGCAACATTACCAGCATAGAATTTCAGAACTCATGCGGATGATTGTAGGTTTCGGCTTGACAGGCAAAACTATTAGGACTCTTTTCAACCAGGCGCGTGACTGGGGGAAACATAATTGAAGGAAAAAAATTAAGATTTGAAAAGACCCAGAATACCAAGCAATTATTCGGTCACTCTTGCCGGTAACGCCGAAACAACAGCCTAAGAATATCAGCAGCTGCTACAACCAATCATCCTCCGCCGTCCACTTCGAGCTCTAACAATGAACCGGTGTACAAAAGCCCACGTACAACTACCCCGAGAAAATACCACATTGAACCGCAGCTTATGCTGAGTAATCGAAGGTTGGCTTCACGAGTGACGCCCAAGGATCTCAAACTCTAACTCCAGGGACAGTCAGGAGACCCCTAAAGCAGGATCCCAGCCCTAAAAGTGTTAAGCGTTCTTTAGAAAAATATCTTAATCTGTCGATAACCTAGCTCCTCCCAATCTACTTCAGTGACACAAATTAACAAATGGCTGTCTGTCCCGTCAATACATGTACTGAAGTCGATTTTTAAGGTTAAGGTCTCCCTCTTCAAAGCGGAATTCACCCCCGTACGCCAATCTGTCCCCAAACAGGTCACCAACATTATCATCAACCTTTCCCAAACAGACCTACACCGCCGCCATGATCTGCCCTCGGAAATCAGGATTGAATAATAGGCATAAAGACCAAAAGAAGGATTGGACTATTCCTAAGATCAGGCTACCAAATTTGATAATTGGGGGACTTGAACTTATGTCGAATCAACAATCCGACCGACCAACTGGTCCAAATCGAAGCACACCCTGGAGCTGAAATTTCACATATACTAGAATTATTAAAAAGACCCAAAACATGAACACGATGAAGAACTCGAGGCAATAACTTTCAATAAAGGGCTAAGCGAAATGGAAAATATGAAAACGAATCGGGTTTCCCAAAATTTCACGGATCTGTTGAAGACAACTAAAGAAATATTCCCTACCACTAAAATTTTGTTGCAAAAATTCCGGTCTCAGACACTTATCGAAATAGGAAACAAAATGAAGCCTGGAATTGAACCCTACTGAATGAAAATTTATCCAAAATGTAAATAGAAGCGGTTAGGGTGTTGGAAAGCGGTTCCAGCCTAGATGTCTCACTCCATACTGACGGTATCCATTGGTCGCCAAGGGCAGCTAACGGGATACTCGTCCGTTGGATGGAATAACTAGAGGGGTGCATACGGAATTTTCCATCAGCCGGGAAAATGCAAACAAAACTCTAAAATGACAGCTAGGGATGACATTTATCAATCTAAGTTCTAGGGGATTGTCAGAAAGTTAAAATAGAGTCCTAAAAAGGGGTTTTAAATTGGTCCCAACACCTAAATTATAGAACAGCGCCCGCAAGCCTTCCCTTAAGTGTGAGAAACATAACAGACAATATTTTAAGCAGGTATCACAGTCAACATTCCTAACGGAAGAAAAAAACAAATCTCTCCTAGCCCGAAAGGGCAGCAATCGAACCCTTAAGCAAGATCAGAACATTGTCATCAGAAAAGCCTATAAAGGGTCAGCCACGGTGATTATAGATAAAGCAGATTATGTATGGGAAGTAGAAAGACAATTGGCCAATAGTAAACATTACCGAAAATTAGACAAAGCAATCTACCCGAAAACTAGCGAAGACATAACTGGGATTGTGCATTGATTAGTAAATGGGAGCCAAGAAACAAACGGGCTACCTTACCCCATCCGATAACCCTAGACCTTGGCACATTTACACCTTGCCAAAAATACATAAAGATCCTGAATCTTGATCAGTCCCTTATAAAATTCCTTCAGGAAGATCCATCGTTTCCGATGTAGGGAGCGAATCGTATTACATTGCGGAATACGCAGACTCCTCGTTGGTACCCTTAGCGACTAAGCATATGGCGTATCTCAGAGATACGACCGATTTTCTAGATAAAATTAGACAAGTCAAAATTCCGAAAACTAGCTTACTAATCACTCTAGACGTGGAAAGTATGTACACAAATATCGATAATAAAGACGGATTGAAGGCGATACGGAACTGTTGCATGAATAATCCCGACCCGAAGAGATCCGATCTAAAAGTTTTAGAATTGTTAAAACTCGGTTTAGAAAAGATGACTTTGAGTTTAATAACAATTGGTTCCTATAAATATCAGGCACGGCGATGGTCAAGAAACTTGGACCTAGATACCCAAACATTTTAATGGCAGAATGGGATAATTAAGTTTTTAAGCAGTATAAATTACTTCCATTGGTATATTTTCGTTTTTTGGATGATATATTTTTAAACTGACCTACTCACTAAATCAGTTTAAGGAATTTTTGAAATCTTGAATAGTTTCCATCAGTCAGTGAAACTTAGGTACCAGTGAAGGTAACAATTAAGGAGAGTTCGATTGACTTCTTAGATACAACTGTCTTTCCGGGTCATAATTTCGAAGTAACGGGAATTTTGGATACAGAGGATTACTTCAATCCTACCGATGCGCTCTAACTCTTGCATAAATCTTCCTTCCATCTTAAACACACTTTTAACGATATTCTGAAACCTCAAGTTATCAGGTTCCATAGATTGTGTTCAAACCGGGAAGATTTTTAAAAGGCAAAACATACACTGTTCAGAGCGCTACAGGTACTCCAAACGATTCCCTAGACGGGTTACAAAAGCCACACTGCAACATTTAGAAAACGACAGCCACATTTCGTGAGCTGCAAAAGCATTTCAGGGAAGGTGCCGCAACACATGTCCGTTTTGGTTTTTTTTTTACAACTGCTAAAACAATTGGAAGCAACGCCAACCAAATGTTCGGTATCAAACAAAGCCTGACTTACGATTCGCTAAAAAAAAATCATTTACCTAATTGGATGCAACAAGTGCGTTAAACAGTGTGTCGGGCTTACAAGTTTAACACTAAGAGACCGCTTCACTAGACACAGATTTGATACCAACCACAAGGAAAATAAAGCAATGGCGAACCATTTTAACATATATGGTCATTCGATGAACGATTTTTCCATCTTCCTGTTTGAAGCTGTTCCAAATAATGACAATCTCAGGAAAAGGGAAACCTACTGGATTGGAAAATTAAAAATGATCAGTCCCTTCGGACTAAATCTACACAACAAAACGGAAGAAATTTTACCGTTTGTCACAGACTATAACATACAGGCAACGGAAAATGCCAAATTAATAAAGAGGGATACACAAAAATCCAAAAGGAATTTCCCAACATTTTTCGGCAAAAACTGGAAACGGCATAGTGCAAACACAAAAAGTCAAGCGAAATTTTAATAAAAAGCAAAATAAAGAGAGAGAATGATTCAAGCTAGATAAGTACACGCGGGAGTCCTTCAAACTCCCTCCTTATTGTTGAGACCAAACCCTAACCACAACCCTATCCAAACCCTAACCCTAGCCCTTACCCTAGCCCTAACCCTACCCTACTCCTAGCCCTAACCCTAACCCTAAGTAATCCTAAGTCACAATAATCAAAATTTCACCCAAAGGCCTAGGCCAATTTTCGTCAACGAGGCATCGTTGGATTGGTCTCTTCGAGACATATCTTAAGACACTTGCCATTTTTAGACTCACCAACGCCGATCTATCACAGCAAATACCATGAACAAATACCCAAGCACTGAGGCATCCAATGACGCACACATGTAACACCATGCCCCACCTAGTCACATTCATTGTCATATAATAATTGATAGGGGTTTGGACTAAAACATATACGGATCAAACATTCCTACAGCTATCTTAATGACTAAGGTACTGCTAAATCCGTCTTCACCAGGCGTACTTATCCGAGTCACTTCGGACTATATCTCTGCAGTATTTTGAGTCACCCCAAGAACACATAAGCCTAACCCTGACCTTCCCCCTAACCGTAACCCTAACCCTAACCGAAGAGTGAACGAATGTTATTGTTACGACTCTATAGTCATGAGCTAAGTAACAGAAAAAAAGCAAAATCAACATGTTTTGTAAAACTTAATCAACTTAATTATAAAAGTTATAACTGATAAATGTGAGAGGAACTTACAGTATTATGAAGTAAATCCAGAATAATCCTTGTAAAGGTCTATGCAAGTCCTAAATGAATGAAAAGTTACTTATAAATTTTAAAACCGAAAATATATTGGTCCATATAAGAACAGTGATGTTATCAAGATGCTGTTGTTCAGAACTCATTCAAATAATTTATCAGTTCCAGAATAATATTTTAGTCCGAATAATGGGCACTTTCTATTTTCACTGAACAGTCCAAACAAATGTTTTTCCTCTCGAATAATATCTACGTACAACATAAAACACTTCTGCAGACTTTCAACAGGAACACAAGAAATGTGAATGACTCCAAAATCGGAATGAAACAAATTACCCAACTCTCTCCTTATATACACCGTCTATTGTGACCGTGTTTCGCAATAGACTCACACTAGTAATTTTGCGTCGCATTAGCCTATTCATGTGGCCTAGCCCAACCTATAGGAAGTTACAGAATTATTCTAGGAACATCGAAATTCCATCAATCACTGAGAAATTAAGTCATGTGCGCCATTTATATCTTATTATTAATATTATTATTAATAATTGTCAACACATCATCTATGTAGGTCCTGTGCAATACTATGCTCGTAACAGATTTAAGTAAACAAAACTTCCTAAAGATATTCTGTACAACTTACAGCCATGAATACTAATTATACAAATTAGATAAAATCATGGAAGCAGGGGTTACAAATAATATAAATATACATAAGAATTAGGTTTAGACATAACGTCTGAGAGAGATTTATTCTCGGAAGAAGGAGACGCATCTCTGAAACATTTCCAAACAACAGAGGCATATAGAATCTATGTTGGGGTTTGGACCGAGACAAGGAAATCCCAGTCAAGGGGTTACATTATTTGTCTCCCCACGAGGCTTGCCGAGTGGGGAGACATATAATGTAACCCCGCGACTGAGATTTCCTTGTCTCGGTCTAAACCCCAACGTAGATTATTTTTCTCACCCAATATTATCCTTTAAAGTAAGAAAGAACTTCTCCCTTGTGCAATATAGTTCACGCGCCAATGTTTACATGCGGTGCATTAATACAAATATGTTAATGAGGACTGTGGCGTGATGTGTCATCCGAAGTACACAGTTTTATGCGTGAGTCAAAACAAAATAACAACATTAAACGTTGCATAGTTTTTGGGTATTATCACATTTAATATATGGATGTTATATGAAATTAACAATAAATAGTTAATATTTATTACAAGAAAATGTTTCATTTTCATTAGTTCCAATTTAGAAAATTATATTGTACATAATGAAACTGTACTCAGCCTACAGCTCTGTTGTAGTGTAAATACATGTAGCATGAGTGTCCGTGCTTGGGTTGTTCACGGGTAATTAGAGATCCTTGTCACTATCATATATAACTCTCCTTTTCTTTAGAGGAGGTGAAACTGTTTGTGACATACTTGTGTTGTAATTAATATTGATTGTAAAAGTACCTCCGTGTATAAAAGACCCTCCAAATACGGACCCCAGCCGATAACCATGTGCTAAACTTTCAAGTTCACTGATTCTTTGAAAATTTATTTTTCTGCCTTGGAAATATGGCAAGTGTTACAGTGAAATTTGCTTATGGATTAATGTGTTGACGGATAAATGATTCCTTCTGGCTGGTAAGTGCATTATTTGTCACTAAATATTTTAGATATATTTTTGATTCAACTGGGGCGCAATGAAGATGCTCAACAAAAATAGAATAAAGCATGTTTGACATAACACATTTCTGGCTGTTACTAAGTTTTCTGTAGTTGTTAATAGCGTTTGAAGACTATGAAGCGTATAGGTCTATAGGCTATGTGCATAGATCAGTGTTTTCTGTCATAGTTCATTTCACATAGCATTGAGAATTTTATCCTATCTGTAGCATAGTCAATTTTCAGGTCAGCGTCATTAAATGTAGCTAATAGTATATAATTTGTTTCACACGAAGTATTTAAAACTAGTTAGGTAGCTTTAGCTACATTTATTGACGCTGACCTGAAAATGTACTGAGTCAGGCTTGCAGATAGGATAAAACTGACTATGCTGTGTGGAACGAACTATCGTAATACCAAAAAGCTCAACATCGTGTGCGTGTATGTGTCTGTCTCTCTCGAAATGTTTTGTATGGTGTTTTCTCAAAAATGGAGAGTCCTTAAGTTACTATGTTGTTTTGTTATATATTTTGTTGTTGTTGTTGTTGTTGTTGTTTGATTTTAGAACAACTACGTCAGGCATAGCAGAAGACAACAAAGGTTTATTTTTTAAAAAGTAGTCCCTAGCGCGTGGACACCTTCACTGAGATGACTGGTATGAGATGACTGGACTGAGACAAGAAAAGTAAGGTTAGCAAAACAGCTAGATTCCTCTGTCGCATGGGTGAGAAAATGGGTTCTCATCTCACTTCTCTGTCGTAAAGGGTAGAATTGAAATTGTATCAGAAACTGGTGAAAAATTACTGTTTGGACTTAGAAGTTGTTTAGAGTCCAATGAAATCTATCTAGACCAGAGCTAATTAGAACATCTTATCCTAACCTTGAGAACGTATATGTTTTGTCATAAGCAAGTTAAAGAGGGGAAGTAATTCTACCTAGGCCAGAGATAATTCAGGTATCCTAACCCTAAACCCTAACTCTAAAACCTAACACTATGCCTAATCCTTAACCCTAGCCCTAATCCTTAACCCTAGCCCTAACCCTAACCCAGATATAGGTTTGATATTAATCACAAAGAAAATGAATCAGTGGCAAATTTACAAACAGAGCAGAGCAATCACTGAACGATATGTCACTCCATTGATAGAATCAGTTGTGAAAAGGGAACTCTCACCAGAAAACAAAATTATTGGGTCATCAAATTGAAAACGTTAAGCTCCTGGGATAGAAAGAAGGAAGAAACGGAAGAAATTATACCCGTTGTAATAGCATTTAATTCCAAAGCCGCCCAGGTGGCAAAATGGATTAGGAAAGGCTCTACCGAAATTGAAGAAACATACCCACAAGCATTTCGTCACAAACCTTTAACAGTCTACCGGAACCTAAGTGATATACTAATCAGAAACAGAATAAGAAGCGCGAGTAATTCTCCCTAGGCCAGTACCCGTGTTAGCTCTAAGAACTCCCACGTTAACTGTCTTGCCTAGCCCTAACCCTAACTCTAAACCTAAATCTAATCGTAATCCCTAATCCCTCACCTTAACCACTATCCCTAACCCTAACTCTAAACCTAAATCTAATTGTAATCCCTAATCCCTCACCTTAACCACTAACCCTAACCATAACTCTAAACCTAAATCTAATCTTAATCCCTAATCCCTCACCTTAACCACTAGCCCTAACCGAGCTATTGGTAAAATGTTCGCCACAAGCTACGCTAATATCTTTATGCCAAATTGGGAAAAATAAGTTTTACCGAATTGTTAGATTCTCTCCTTGGTTTATTTTAGATTGCTAGATGACATTTTCCTTATTTGGACTTCTTCAAGGGAAGACTTTGATATATTTTAGAGATTCTGAATAAGTTTCATACTTCCATTAAGCTAAATGCAGTGTTAAATGAAAATTCCATTGATTGTCTGGATGCTACAGTTTTTAACGGGGACAATTTCGGCACTACAGTTATTTTTAGACACTAATATCGTTTTTTAAGCCCACAGACACGCGACAACTACTACATAAATCTTCCTTCCATCCGAATCACGCTTTCAGTGGAATTCCAAAATTCCAGATTATTAAGTTTCATAGATTTTGTACTAGACATGAAGATTTTCTGAGAGCGACACACACGCCCTTTAGATCATTCCGGGAAAGTGGTTATTCAAAGCGATTTCTGACAAAAATTAAAACCACGACCATGAGACAGATTAATTTGAATACGCACATACGGAACAGATAAAGACTGCCGCAGTAAACGTTGCAATACGTGTCTATTTTCTTAAGAAACAAAAACTTCTTTTAGTAATGCCAATCATCAAACCTACGCAATTATACAAAATTTGTCTTGCAATTCGAGAAACATTATTTACCTTATATCATGCGAAAAGTGTGGCAAACAATATATTGGGTACACTATCTCACACTGAGAGACCGTTTCACTACACAAAGATTTGATATTAATCGCAAAGAAAATAAATCAGTGCAGATTACGTTAACGGCACTGATCAGTCCCTGAATCAGTTGCAAAAACGGAAGATCTTACCAAAAGAGACAATTGTTGGATTAAGAAGTTAAAATATCTAAGCCCCTGGGGTCGTAATATGCAAGAGGAAACAGAAGAAAGTATACCAGTTGTGATACCTTTTAACTCAAAAGCAGCTCAGCTAGGACCGCTCTTGTGGCCTAAGTGGTTAGAGCTTCCGCCTCGGATGCGGAGGTCGTGGGTTCAAATCCCGGTCGAGTCATACCAAAGACTTATAAACATGGTACTAACAGCTGCCTCGCTAGGCGCTCAGCATTAAGAGGTTAGTGTTTGGACTGGTTGGCCTGGTGCCAGGATAATGTGACTGGGTGGGACATCATACTACATGTCTGCGGCATGATGTCTCAGTGCTAGATATCACTATAAGCTGCCATTCTGCAGACATCGTAGCGATATGGTTGAAAAATTGTTAATGCTACGTTAAACATCCAAATCACACACACACACACGCGCGCGCGCGCGCGCGCGCACGCACAGAACACAGGTGGCAAAATGGATCAGAACGGGCAAGCCACAATTCACGAAAAGTACCCACGAATTTTCAAGAACAAACCTGTGACAGGATACCGGAAAAATAAAAACATATGTGATGTACTACTTAGGAATAAAATAAGGAACGCGAGTAATTCTCCCTAGGTCAATGTTAGTAGGAGCCAAACGTACTCCTAAAATTTTGTTTTGCCTAACCCTAACCCTGTCCCGTATGCAGTACCGGATTTACCATTGTGCTTAGGTGTGCTTAAGCACAGGGCCCCCTGGCCAACAGGGGGCCCATCTTCTTGGCAAAAAAAAAAAAAATTTACGATGAATTTTTCATTGTAAGGGGCCTCATAACTTAACTAGCACAGGGCCTCATTTGTCCTAAATCCGGCAATGCCCGTATGTATGTATGTATGCGTATGTATGTAAGCAGTAGAGAGGGCGAACAGGCCACCTTTTAGAAGAGTCCATTTGCGAAAATAAAGCTTCCTACAAAAATGAAAATACAATGTCAATAACGTCAAACCGAAGCCTCTAACCGACCGAGACTTCTCTAATTGGGTTAGCTCATTTTTGTTATTGACGCTTTTGACGTCTGTGTTTTCATTTTTTATGCGTGCTTGTTTACCCGTCGGACACTTAATTTTTGTCGTCGCCCTCCCTGCTGCTGTGTGGCGTAATTAAATTATTATATCAATAATAACACTAACCATGGAATCTCACACATCTAAATTAGCTCGACAGCGACTAGAGGCAATTAAGAAATATCTTCCAGTCCGTGATTCTGTCAGACAAAAATTACAAGAGCGTCAGGAGGCTAGGGTTGAATTTGCAGAGGGTGCAGAACAGTTATTTGAACCTGTTACAAAGGCTACCAAAGGTCTTCTTCCCACTTTAGAGCAAACCGCGGCAGCGACTGGAAAAATAGCAGAAAGAACTAAGAAAACAAAAAAGATTCTAAGAGAACTTCCAGGTGAAATAGCCGTTGCTCAACCAATACGAAAAGTACTTGAAGGTATTGACCAAGCTCGTGCTGAAATAGGTGATATAAAAGATCATATACCAGAACCAGAACTAAAACCAAAATCAGAACCAGAACAAGCAAGAGAGAGAGAGAGAGAGAGAGAGAGAGAGAGAACCGCGCCAATCGATAAATTTACCGAAAATAGTATTACTGATATCAGGAACGCCAAAAACATGAAATAATTAACTGTGAGTGCAGTGAGGAGTTTTAATAAGAGAGAACAATTTATGAAACCCGAGTACCATAATCGTTCTGTAAGCCGTGAAGACTGGTTCAAATGGATATTTCGCATACACTACGCAGTTGATCAAGCCAGGAATGATGATCCAAGATATATTGAGTTTATCCATGAGATAGATAACTGTCTTGCATGGTTACAACTATCACCACCACCACAACAACAAATAGAACAACGACAACAACAAATAAAACAACAGACACAACAACAACAACAACAACAACATCCAGTCCAAACAATAAGTGAGGAAGAAGAAGAATGGCAGGACACCCCCGCGCAGCTGGAAGTGGTATTGGTACAGGTACCAGTGGAAGTGGTCTTATCACTCCATGCCCCAATAACGTCCTTGCCGATGTTGAACTATTAGAAATTTTGATTGGTTGAAAACGAGCTGGTAATAATTCCCCAGAAATCGTAATGAAGCAGCTGCTATTTGTCAGAGATTATTTACAGGCGGTATCATGGATATTAATGTTTATCGGTCCCTCATCGATGAAATCGCCGATGATTACCGCAGTGATTAAGGGTATACAATTAGATCAGTGACAAGAAAATAAGATGATCATACATAATGCTCAACGTGGACCGATCATGGTCAGGGTGATAAATTCGCGATTACCTAGGTATAAAGCGGTCTACGGAGATGGACTCGCTGATGTTGTTCAGGGTCTATTCAGAAGGATAGCCCCAAAAGCGATACCGATTGCAAAGCAACTGGGAATGAAAGCTGTTGACGTTGTTCGTGATAAAGGTATTGGTGCTGTTTGTGATATTGCCGGTAAAGCATTCTCGGCAATCAAGGACAGACTAGCACGATTAATACGCAGACCGCCAATAAAATTACCCAGCACAGAAGTTATGCCTGCAAATGTTAGTAAAATAATCAATCAAACTGTGAATCAAAAACTAGCAGAGTTGGCTGGCGTACCCCTATCAGAAAAAAAAAAAAAATATATAACTGCTAGTCTGATAGCAGGAAGTGGTCTTCGTGTTAGACGATAGCAAATATAATAAAGATGTTTAAAGTGTATCTGATCCAGCGTTTGACATGGATGCGCCAGTCCTCAAAGATGAATCGGTACGTGATTATCAGTATTATTCTTATGACGCACGTGAACCTAACGCACACAGTCGAATCGAACTACAAGTTCAGGATACAAGTAGATATTTCTTGCCCTCTGAGGCATTCATTGAAGTAGAAGGTAGACTTTGGAAGGCAGATAATACAGCGTACGGAATTGGTGATCGAGTTGGATTTGTTAATAATGGCGTTATGGCATTATTTAACAGTGCCACACACATGACTGACGGAAGAAATATTGAATCATGCTTGGAAAACGTCGACGTTGCCACGACGATAATTGGCCTTGCAAGATACAGCGATGATTACTCAAGATCAGCTGGTCCATCAATGATGTTTGCAAAGGATACAACTGATCATCCAAAAAACAGAAACGTAACACTAAATGCAGCTGGAACTGAGGTTGCATCAATGAATGAATACTTCAATTTGGGATTCGCATCGCGTCGAACAATGTTGAACGGCGATGAAGAGTTCTCATGTGTGATTCCACTATCACATATCTTTGGATTCTGTAGAATGTTAGAAAGGTTATACTTGGCGCCAAACACACAGTGGAACTTGTCAGAAAAAACACCGACAATGATGCAGTATGGCTTGATGCTGCCGTTAATGCAGGTAAAGTAATGCTAACAAAACTTTCGTTGTGGATGCCAGTAATGATTCCATCACTTGCTGAAGAACAACGGTTGCTCTCTTTCATGGATCAAGGAGGTAAATCAACATTATCATGGTTAACGATGACCAAAGACAGTATTCAAAGTAATGCTCCTGGGTTATTCACATGGCAGATAGCATCACAGCAGGGGGTGTCAGCACCATGACATATATTCATCGCATTTCAGGAAAATGCCAGAGTAGACTCGCAGGAAGAAATCCAATGGTGTTTGACACGCTTGGTGTTAGTGAAGTTTCTTTGAGGATAAATGGACATCAAGAACCTTCAGAAGAAGTGTTGCTGAATTTTGAAAATAATCATGTTGCACGTGCTTATCATCGGTTGATGACATTTATGGGGCGTGATCAGAATGGTGATTCTGGTTTGCAGATATCTCAGCGGGATTTCACAACATTGTATCCGATCTATTATTTCTCACTGGAACACTTGGATTTGTTCAGACAATCAGTAGTTGGTGTACACTTCCGAGCTCGTGTAGTTCGACTGCCCGCTGGTGGTTTTAGAGCAATCGCTGTTATACTCTCAGACAAAACAATGTTGCTTGAAGGTGTTCGTGGACGAATGAGAGTCACTGATGTCCCAGTGGAAAACATGTAATTAAATCGATCATGATATTATGTCATACCATCATTTTATTGTCAGTCTGACTCCTGGTCAGATTAAAACACTACAATCAGTATAAAAAGGGAACTGTGGAATAAAAATATCGCTGAAATCAGAACAGATCGCAGGTGGTCCAGGCAAACTATCACTGACAGAACGTCAACTCAAGTATTTCAATGACGCAAAACGATCAAAGACGCAATCAAGACGGGTGGTATATTTCCACTTCTTGCAGCTATACCAGCGTTGATAGCCTCTGCAGATCCAGCTGTTGCAAAAGCAGCTGCACTTGGTGCTGTTGGAACTGCTGCTGGGATGGCATTAAAGAAAGCAACAGGACAAGGAATAAAAACTTCCAAAAAAAAAAATCAACAGGGAAAGGTCTAAGACTGTCAGGAACTCCTCATTCATGGTACGGTCAAAACACGGGGAAAGGTCTAAGACTGCCCGGGACACATCATTGATACTTCCCATGTCCAATTTTGATTTACTTGATGCTGCTAAGCGATTAAATATCAAAAACTTCAGAGGTGTTTTCATGCGTGATCAATTATCAAAACAACCAAACAGTGTTGAAACCGGTATCATTAATATCGATGGAAGTTCTGGTCCAGGTACTCACTGGGTTGCATACGCGATTGATCCACGTGGAATTATTTATTTTGATTAGTATGGGTTGGCACCACCGAAGGAATTTTTAAAATATGTCGGCAGCGTACATGGTACGCCAATCTGGTATTCAACATTACCAACACAGACAATAACTGATACGCCAATATGTGGCCGTGAAGTACTTGCTGTGCTCGACGCTGTGTCATAAAGTCGTGCACGAGTACACCACGTTGTCCAACATTTTAAACAGGCCTTAGTGAATATACAGTGGTAGATATTTTCGGAAGATATTCTCGGAGTCTCAAACCTCAAGGTGAATTATCAAAATACGCAACCCTTGACCATATCAAGGACGAGATAGCTAATCTTTTGCGTCTCGTAGATGTGGACCAAAATGAAGTTGTTTTTTTTTTTTTTTAGGATCAACAAGGACGATTAAAGACGAGTAATATCCCGTTGACAGATATTATTCTGCGAGTTCCAGATGCAACTGAAAATAACTTAGCGGTATTTACTAAGAACGGTAAAATTAAAAACTCGGAGGAATCAGTCTTAACACTCATGGGAGAGATTGCTGGACGCATCAGAAGAATTGGAGATATTATGTATGGCGATCTCAATATGAGCAGAAATACAATTGTCAATGTGAGAGAACCAAAATCAGACGATGACGTGGCAACAAAAAGATACGTAGACAGGAACAACAGCACGATCAGAACTGAGATCGATGATCGTTTACTATCCGCGGTGATACAATGACTGGTTCTCTCAATGTGGCTAATAATAAAATTACTGGTCTTAGAGAACCAGAATCAAATGATGACGCTGCAACGAAGAAATACGTCGATGATACTAACATTCCGATGATGAACTCGTTAATGACAATCAATGATGGATTGGTCACCTTTAGATCTGAATTTTCCACTCACATACAAACATTTTTGAATTTTCGTAGAAACATAAATAGAGCTATTAATGAATTTTTTGGAAGCCCAGCTGTCGTCGACATTACACTCTCCGAAATAAAAAAGATTACAGATAACATCAAAGAGATTACCAATCGTACAGTTCCTGTACATGCAGTAGCGTCTGGATCTGCATTATGGGAACCACTCAATAAATCCATCAAACATCCCGTTATGGTTTTCGGTGTATACAGATTTTCATACTCGGCGCTACAACATTTACAATATCTACCACACTTTCACTCCAACGTCGTTATCCAGTTAGTGGATTCTCTGGATCTATGTTAGTAGTACTGGTGTAAGACGACAAGGAAACATTCGTGGTGGAACCCGATGAAAAAAACCTCGGCTTGATTTACTATTGGTGTCTCGAATTAGTCGCTGAACTACCACCTACCTTAATTATATAATGAACCAGTCGATTGACTTTGTTGCAGCGCAACATTACAGATACGAACAAGTGTGTTTGTTCCAGAAACAACTTAAACATATTGACGAATACGTAGTAAAACTAAAAAAAATACAGCAGATGTATAGTTGTTACTGACATAATTGTATACTCGGTGTCCGCGGTAGTCGCTGAAACAGCAACTATAATCGGATCATTATCGGCATCATACATAATAGCACCAGTAATAGGAATTGCTGTTGCAGTTTTAACCGGTGTTACTGGTATTCTTAATATCATCGCAAAAAAAGATATCCACGTGTGTGGCTGATAAATTACACGAATATACAATGTTGCTATCGGCGGCAACACACGCGCATGCCAAATTATCATCGCTGATATCATCAGGGCTCAATGATGGAATAATATCAGATCAGGAATTTGCAGAAATGATTAAGGTTTCCCATGAAGCAGGAAATAAATAATGATAATCTCACTAATGACTACGTCACAAGAATTGCTAGAAAAAAGTCGTCGCTAATACAACACCGCCAATAAATACGATGATATCAGCGAGATCAAGCAATCCTGAATTCGACATTTGCTTTCCAACGCCAATTCCAGCCAAAGAAATAGCGTTAGCGCAATTGCGAGTATATTACAGCTGGCCAAATATTAGATCAAAGTCATTCGGTGGGTTGCCCGCAGACAACTCATTAGTGTTTTCGTATAAAAATAAACCCAATGCAACTCCAGACTTGAATGTTGTTGGTATTCCTACGGGTGGTTATCAAATAGAACAGATTAATAGTGAATTCCAACGCAGAATTAAATCTATCACAGGAAAAGAATCCAAAATCGCTATTACGGTTCATGAGCCAACATTATCAGCCGCGATAGAAATATCGACACCCGACTACGCCATAGATATACATCAATCATCGATCAGAACTGTATTAGGATGGCCAGAAGTTCCACCGGTATATGTGGGACCACCAGAACCTAAACGAGCTAATTATACTTCAGACAGGCAAGCGTACTGGGGAGAAACTCCAGGTTATCGCAAGATTTTGTCATGGAAATTAGTAAGCGATCCCCGCGACAAAGGCATATTTTCTACTTTATTATTTAATGATGATGTGTCCGATAAACCTGTACCTTATAGAATGATATGGAGTTATGATATTAACAAGAGGTATTTTACCGATATTGATGTAAATGTATTATCTGATGAAATTAATCGCTAGCATAAACAATATCACGACAAATTACGCCAGTTATTTACCCGTTATATAAACGAGTATCCCCCTGTCAGCGATTATCTGAGGAAGGAAATTATCGAGCAGATAGATCGCCTGAACCAAATTACATCATACCTCAAAACTGCTAATCGAAGTATTGTGCAGGCGGTGATAGAAAATGACAAATTACATACTGATGTTGTTGCATACTCAGAAAAACAATTATTCCTGAACAAATATTCGTTGTCAGATGCAGATCTGCCAACATTTAAACTTCCCTGATTTAACGACGACAAACTGAAGAAAAACGTCAAAGATATCATCGATGAATACTATCCCCAGATTATTACAGTTTGGAGAAAAATAAACCCACCGGCAGACATCCTCACACACAACAATGATCCAGACGCTGGTGGTCGTCATATATCACCAGGTATTGTCGCGATCACATCAAAGATCGCAGTCAATCTTGTATGTGATGCAATGGACGGCAGCTATCAAGTAGATCTTGAAAAATCCAGGTGGGCACAACAGGGATATATCTTATATTCATTTACCCCTGAAGTATCTCCTGGGTTTTTAATTGTGTCAGTACCCGTTAATCTGGTTTATCTGCGATGTCATAATCCGCTGTTGTCAAGGATACATTTTAGACTTACTGACCAGACCGGATACTTGCTTGATTTGCGACATGAAGTTTTGACAATAAGTTTATATGTGAGATCCTGACTGATCTCTTCTCAAATTAAATCACACAAATGAATATAATGGATAGAATAATTGCCGAGAAAGAAAAACTAAACCATAAACAACAATTGATGGTGTTTTATTATTGTCTAAACCATCTTCGTAGTAAGGTTGTCGATGGTGTAATCGATATAGTAAAAAATTCTCGATTAATGGAAAAAAATAAAAAAATAAATCTGAATCTGAGTCAGAATAAACATAACTTTCACTTTCACAATCCCTCTTGACTTTACTCAGTGACTTTGTCACTGAGTTTACAATCGTACATAAATTTTTCAGCTGTCGCACACGTGAACTCACAATCTTCTTTGTTTCGTATTCGCGTGATAACTGATCTAACTTTCTCAATCGCGTTTGCGAGTGAAACAAATTTTCGAATATCCTCATTATCGACATAAAACGGAGATTGTTTCATGGCTTGTTGAAGTAATTTAACAAATCTGTATTCAGCTGCCAATGTATATCTCCCATTATATTTCCGTTCCTGTAGCGCTTCAAAATCATTTGTGATTGTTTTCAGGATCCAATTGATCAGATAATTCTCTATCCTCATCATTTAATTTTAGAATCTCAGAAATAATTGAATTAATATTTTCGGAATTCATTATATAATACATATTTGTTTAAAATAAAAATATTTTTGAATCTGAATCTGAATAAAAATATAAAAATAAATCTGAATCAGAATAAAAATATAAAAATAAAAATAAATCTGAATCAAAATAAAAATATAAAAATAAAAATATTTCTGAATCAGAATAAAAATAAAAATAAATCTGAATCTAAATAAAAATAAAGATATTTCTGAATCTAAATAAAATAAAAAAAATATTTCTGAATCAGAATAAAAATAAAAATAAATCAGAATCAGAATAAAAAAAAATAAACAGTAGTTACCATTCCCTTCATTTGCCAGTATTTGCCGTTCCATGGGGTCCTTTTATAAGGCCTTTCTTATGGCTGATGGGCACCCTTCATGAGGCTTTTTTCTTTGTGGCTGACGTTCTTACTGAATATTCTTCTGTGGGGTACCCTTCAATGAGGCTGAGAGCTCACATCACATTACTGTTTATTTTTGGAGGCTCCAGTTTTCAAATTCGTGCATAGACATACCCCCTGGTGAATCCCTAAATGCGAAACGAAACTTTAGAGATTCAGAGGGTTGTCTAGGCTTTTCATTTTCATGCCACCCCCCCCCCATATCAAACCCCGGGGGAGAGTGCAATTCCCACAAGCGATCAGTATACTGAATAAATCACAATTGTTGTATAATTGCGTTAACTGCAATTTCCAAACACTGTATAAAATATTTGCATTTAATAATCGCACATACATTTCTGCCTGATGTCATTCGGGAGTTAAAGTACATGTAGGTCTATTGTACTCCTGTACAACTATCTTACCTGGAAATCTAAAAATAGCCGTGGAGGCATGTACAATGCACATCAAACTTGTGAACGATATGCTTCTTGTTTTTCTAAATTTATCAGGGACGAAGTAAGAAGATGTAACATGCAAGAGAGAGGGACACACCCTGACTTTGCCAGGGACAGAGTCCCCCTGCCGCAGTTAATGACGAAGTTAAGCGGGACAAGAAATACAGTGTGTGAGACACAACAAAAAGATAATCGCGGCAGTCATATGATATTACGCAGTTACAAGCGGGGCAACTGCTTAATCACTGTACCGGAGAAAGCTTTGCTTGACAGATTTATCTCCCTTCATCCGGAGTGTTTTTGCGCAGAATTGAAAGACAACTACAGCAAAATTCAAAATCGAGTTAAAGTTGATTCAGGATTTGGCGGTGTCTGCATTTAACACATTCGGGAGATACTGACATGTTATTGATTGTTTATATTTATTTGAATACGCCGATTTGATTATATTATTTGTGACACGTTGTACTGAAGGTGTGACAATATCAAAATATTTTCAAGCTGCATTCATTGGTTGAAATATTATTTCTTCGCCAGTCTCCACGTTCACAGATTTAACAACTCTTCTTGCAATTTGTTTGTGCTTACTAGTTTTACCGAATTTACAATTCTGATTCTGTGTAATAAATTAATCAAAGAATTATCAAGTTTCTTGCCGTTGATGTGATCAATCACTAAACCATCTTCGATGAGTCCACAAAAACATTCATATATAAATTTATGACATAAATATCTTTCTTTTCCAACAGTAAATCTGAGATAACGGGCATTATCAACAACACCGACTGGTTTTTTCAGTCGACAGTGCCTGATTACACCATCACGAGATGCCTCATAATTTTTAATGATAGGATGCTTCACAAATTCATTTTGCTCCATTTATATAATAATATTATTTGTTTAAATTACTATTTTATTGTTGGAGTGAAAATCTGGCGAGAGAATCTTAAGCTTTTTTTAAATAGGAGATTCGACGTTACCGGCTTTATTTTTTTTTTATCATAATATCTTTTCAGCTCTCTGTATTTTTTACCACCTCATTTTACACACAACTGCTTTTCTCCTCTAACCCCAACACCACATTTCAAACATGGTTTGGTCCTAGACTTCCGCGACGCACACTTAGCATGTGGGATCAACAGAATTCATTTACCACAAGCCCTGTTACAAGGAACTGAGGGGCCCTGAGTGGCCAAGTGGTCTAAAGCGCTCTCCGTTGCGGATCACTGCCATCTCACATCTGTCTGCGTGGGTTCGAGTCTCGGATTCGGCGAATGTGGATATGTGAGAAAGCTTGCCAGTAGCTTCTCGTGGGTCGGTGGTTCTTTCCGGGGTTTTCCCGGGTTCTTCCTCCACCATTAATACTGGCCGCCATGTATAGCCTATAGTGTGCTGAAAAATGGCGTTAAGCCCTACAACAACAACAACAACAACAACAACACGGAACTGAAGAACCAATCATTAACCACTTGCACTGATTCTTTGCTTATATATATATATATATATATATATATATATATATATATATATATATATATATATATATATATATATATATATATATAATTAATCTTCAATTTAAATATATATTTGCCTTAGTTATAATATGGAGGAATATGAGAGATTATCTACAATCAAGCCTTCTCAAGCTAGATTCGACCCTGACAGAATGTGCCGCCAAGATTCGAACGAGTTAACGTCAACAAGCATAATATCGCTTATGCCGCCGAATAAGACTCTAATCAATCGTATTCGTGAAGCCAAGAAAGAATTTGTGGTCAACATTCAGAATCCAAGGTGTTGTTGATGCTACAATGAATGACCAACGAGTGACGACGATTATTAATTATCTCGAGAAACAAAGATATTTTTTTAGAATAAAATTTATCGTGGAGCTAGACGACACCTGGATTATCCGTTACAAACCTGACCCTGTTCGATTACATCACAATGGAGATATTGTAAAGTCAAGTAAAAATTCCAAACCAGAAATGTTGACTGGTATTGATAAACCATATTACGAACGAGTGTATCCTGTGACTGCAGTTGTTTATGCGATACATCCGCTGAATGATAAACCTAGCTTTGATGATCTCAAACCGATGAAATTTTCGACGCTGAATTGTGTAGCTAAGCGAGTTACAGAACATTTTACAAACGCGATACGTGGAAATGGCTTAACAGATTTACGACGTGAAAAAATAAATGAGTGGGCTGAGCGTGTCAAGGAACATGGAGCTACGATCAACAACGTTGCCGAGATTGGAAAAAAATTAAAATTTCCAAAGGGTTATCATAACGCGCACGCGTGGACGAAGGACGAAATAGAACTGTTAAATTATATGACGGTGATATTTTTGATTTTATAAATAAAATTAGTAACAACGATCCTGTATCTGTAGGGTTGTTTCGAAGTTCCGAATGTAGAAATTATGATCAATTTGTACGACCTAGCGGAGACATTTATCGTGCAGAATCTCTCCACGAGAAAATGAAAAATCTTGCGTCGAAATATACCGATGATGCTGAACAATTACTCAGTAATTGTTTTACCGTTCTATCAGTTGCTGCTCATTTGGCTCAGGAGAAAAATTCATGGTCGCCGACAAGATCGGAATTTCTTGAAGATGTCCAACACAGTTGTGCCAATACGGACACAGCGGATTGAGGAATACTAAATACGATATAAGGATGTTATCTCAGTTGATATGGTTGCATGTTATCCTGGAAGTTTTCTTGGAATGGGAGAGTGTTCTGAATACTTTAAGCGATTTGGACATCCAACGCACGAGATGACCAGACCTGCAATAAATGGACCCTTACCAGATATTGACTTAACTGGATTTGCATGTATTGAATTATTTTCGTTCACGGAAAATCTCCGTCCTATTGTATGTTTGATTTGGTCGTCATTATTCAGAAAAATGTTGGGCTCCAATAGTGCTATTACAATATATGCTTGATGCTGAAATTTTAGTATCGTTAACTGTAAGTGAAGCAATAATATCGTATCGTCCACAGAAACAGGTCTGGTTACCAAAACCCTCTGACGATGTCAGGGAGAAAAATATTCTTGATATAATCTTTGAGCGTAATCCTGATGAAATTGAATATGAAAATAAACTTGCAAAGGATCTAGGCAGAAAAATAATCGGTAAATTTACTCAGGGTGGTTCATGTGATCATAAACGACATTACTGTCGACCAATCATCGACGATGCTGAACTTGATTTTATAATTACTGACACAACAGCGAAAGGCACATTTATAAGCCGGAATAATGCTTACTTGTCGGACGGAACTAAATTAGGTACAATTGTGAGTTATTCTGATGGTGACTCACCGCAGTTTACTCATTTAAGATCTTCGATGTTAGCGTATGTTTCGATAAATTTATTGTTGATGATAAACAGGGTTCATGATACCGCGGTTAGAGTTGCGACAGATTCATTTTATGTGAATAAAAAATATGCGGATTTTTGTTAAAGATTGGTACTGATGCATCATGGGGCGAATGGAGAGTAAAGGGAGAACAGATACTTAGTTATTCTGAATCAGCCAACGTTGAATCTAAGGATATATACCACAAAAATAATCAAATATCAGCGTTGTCATCAGCACCATCGGTATATGATCTCGTAGCTAGACATAAAACTGTTTACCTTAACGGGTGTGGTGGTTCTGGTAAAACAACGCGTGCAATTGAATTATTTCGGAATCTTGACATGGTTGTTTTGACACCTACACATAGACTCGCCATAGAATGATCGAACGTGAAGTAAAATCTCAAACTTATCATAGTTTCTTCAGATGGTGCGGAGACGCATGGATTCCTGAACGAATGGTGGAAAATATATTCCTAAGATCATTATTTGGGATGAAATATGCACGGTGTCGCTGGAGACGTTAAAAATATTTCTTGATTGGTTATTGACAAAGAATACTGCTATGATCACAGTCAACCGTCGCCTTTTGTTGGATCATCTCCGCATGAATGGTTAAAAACATTCGTCGATTATTACGAAGAAATGACTAATGATTATCGATTGATTGATCCAGAATTAAGAGAGTTTAGGAAATTAATCAGACTACAACCAGACAAGATTCAGTGTGAAATAATGCGTGAAATAATTCCGGAAACACATATAAATGACTTTTGGAATTTATGGAGTCCTACTGATCTGATAGTTGCAAGTAGAAAGATAGTTCGTGATAGACTTCAACAACAATTATTTCTGTTACATAAAGAAAAATTTTCAAATCTACCTGTACGATTGTGTTATCGCCCAGCAGATACGCGACGACAGAATATCGATGTTGAAATTCCTGGAACATTGACAGAGTCAAGGAAACAAAATCTTGTACTAAATGATATTGTTTTAGTTCCTGTGAGTGCTGTTGAGAGCGTGTTAACGATGGACAAAACTCCATGGACTCTAGGATATGCTATAATGATTCATTCATCGCAAGGATTAACTATCTCCAATACAAATATTTGGATTGTTGATGATCGTATTGAATGGTCAGACTTAGTTTGTCTCGCAGGGTCTCGAGTCAGAAGAATGTCTCAGCTGCGGAGGGTTATCATAGACTTCACAGTAAATAATAATCAAACTACTGGCGACACTGAAGGTGTTGGCGATGATGTAGCAAGAAAAAAATTAGCTAGTTATCAGAGATGTGATAAAAAAATCAGCGCGACTTTCATCTCGATGCTGAATTTATCATGACACTGAAACAACGACAGAATAATCATTGTGCGAGTTGTAACACGGTAATGTTGTGGCAGTGTTCAAATAATAATCCAAAACAATTCACCGTGGATAGAAATAATAATAGTCTTGGTCACACACGCGTAAATGTGATGCTGACCTGTTTTGAATGTAATCGACATAGGGGCGCTGGTGCACTACTTTCACAAAAGTGAAGGCGATGGTAATTGTGTATCTTCAGGAATTACTTGTAATTGTTCACGTACAAATCCACGTTGAAAAGCAGTTGAATCTAGTCTGTAAATTGCAGGTCTACCCGCGGATCATACCATGTCGGAAATTTTATGTTTGGTCACATTCCAAATAGGATCAGTTGCTCTTTTTTACCCCCTCCAAGTTCACCAGGTTCATATAAATATCTTACAGACACATTACCTAGTACTGGTTGTTTTGAGAAGGGGTCATGTCGTTGTATTAGTATATGTTTTTTTGTGATCGCATTAATGGGTTTCATAGAAATGGCTCGAGTAATTTCATTATTTAACCCAGCTATCACACTTGGTAGTCTTGCAACCCATTCACGAGATCTTTTGTCTTTCTGAACTTTATTTAGGGATATTTCCTGCGCATACTGATATCCAAACAATCGCTCATCAAGTGTTCGATTAAATCGCTCAACGATTGCCTGATCGCGATGAATTGCGATGTGTCCTCCTCTGATTTTGACGTTATGTTGTTTCATCATCGACGTTACTGCACCAAGAAATTCTTTGCCAGGATCAGCCTGTAGCAACTGTGGCCATCGTAGACCGCCACGTTGATAAATTCGCTCAAAAGCAGATGCAACTTCAGTTGCTGTTTTAGTTGATAGTAGTTCTGCTTCTTTATACCTGCTTGCAAAGTCAACGACAGTTAACGCGTATTTGTATGTGCGCGATTGACGTCTACCAGTTTTAATGGTATCGTGTGGTAAAAACAAAATGTGTGCTTGATGAACTTCATTGGGAGTACTGACATCAAAATGTGTGTACTGAATATTTTTAGGTGGTGGAAGATAAATTTGCCATATTGCCTGTCGTGCTAACCAATTTTCAGCATCAGAACGTGCGACACCTGCCGCATCAGCAAGTTTACTAATTGCTGCTCTACTCCTCCAATATCCTCTTGGGCTATAATAAATCGATTCGATTATCATCATAATAATCGACTGACTAATTACCAGTCTCTAGCACTAGTTTACCTTTCATCGCAGATTTTACTAGGAAGCTAGCAAGTTTTTCTCCGAGAGATTTATTTTTTATGGAATTTAACGAGTGAATCAACTTTACCTATGCAATATGTCGTTGTTGTAAATCTTTATTTTTATACGCAACATCATGAACGTGGCATGCTTGATCAATCGCATTTATTGGATACTCTCCAGGTCTTGGTTGGTCTCGTTCGTCAAGTCGGATGTCAAGTCGGGTTCCAGGATCACAATAATTACATCCAGGAAGATGTATTTCTCCTGGGTATTTAGCCCATGGAGTCCCCGGTAATTTTCCCAGTGAAGCAGCGACATTACCACCTGTCTTCGTACGAGACGAAATAAATCTGTATTTGCTTGTACCACATTTTGCACACTTGCCTGTAAGCGCACGCTTTTTATTTTTTGTTATTATTGTTTTTAATCTACTGGTGGGGGTGGGTGCTCTGCATCGAACACAATATAAATTCATATTATTTATTATATTTGTACAATATGGAAGTATTTGATTTCTCAGCGACACAAAAGCAAGAGCCAATCAAGCATCATGCAGCGCTACCAAATTCTATCAGAGCAATTATAATAGGTCCATCTGTGTCTGGTAAGACGCAATTATTGCTTAATCTGATAATGAGATGGCTCAAGTGGGATAAGTTGTATTTAGTGGCACCATCGGTAGATGATCAGCGATGCTACGATGTGCTTAAAGATTTTAATGAAGAAGCGAAGTCGTCGGATGAAGACGGTAATGATATTGTTGATTTTATCACCGATATTGATGAAGCCCCATCTGTAGATGACGTCGATGGATTTATTAATAATCTCGTAGTATACAATGATGTGATGCTGGACAAACAATCAAATCCAGCTCGGATATTTTCCCGAGGTAGACAAAAAATGCGGATGTAATTTATGTTACTCAGCGATATACACAAATACCTAAAGTGATCAGAGATAACCGCAATTTTCTGGTTGTCTTTAATGGAGTCGATACACATACTCTGCGAAACATTCATCAGACTTGGTGTTCAGGAGATATAGATATGATTAAATTCAGAAACTTCTTTTCAAAAACGCAAGCTACCCCACACGGATTTATCACGATAAATTTTCATGATCCTCGGTCGAAGTATCGTATAGGTCTCGATAAAACTTTTGGTTGAGAGACACAGCAGCAGGGAGGGCGACGACAAACATTGAGTGTCCGACGGGTAAACAAGCACGCATAAAAAATGAAAACACAGACGTCAAAAGCGTCAATAACAAAAATGAGCTAACCCAATTAGAGAAGTCTCGGTCGGTTAGAGGCTTCGGTTTGACATTATTGATCTTGTATTTTCATTTTTATTTCACGAATGGACGCTTCTAAAAAGTGGTCTGTTCGCCCTCCCTGCTGTTATGTATGTAAGTATGTATGTATGTATGTATGCATGTATGTATGTATGTATGCGATTAATAATAATAATAATAATAATAATAATAATAATAATACAGTATAACTGACCTTGATAAGGAAATCGTTTCTTACGAGTCTATGCTCCTCAAATAAGTAACAGAAAAGAGTGAAAGGCAACAAGATTTGTAAAATTCAACAAATAATTTATTTCCCTAGAATACAAAGTGAAAATAAAAAAATTAAAAAAATACGGTATTGCGAATTTAATCCCATATAAACCTACAATTACAGACACGAGTCCTAATAAATAAAAGTTCTGAAATTTCCTTAGTGGAATCCAATGCTGAAAGTATTGAGTGTTGATGTTCCTGTGGCAGACTGTGTTGTCGTACCAACAACTGTCTTTTGCTGAAACACAGTAATATAATTGCAGGTTTTAACTGGCTATAAATCCCAGTGCATGTCCCTGTCCAAGAATATTATGTTGTTTTGAACACTCTTTATTTCCAGAGAAAATAATCACGGAATTAAATAATTTGATGAAATAATTCCAGCCGAAATGAACTTCTGGACACAACAATAATACAAATACAAATTGATTTTGATAGATCTTTAGCACGAATGGATAATCTTTCCAGTAACAAGATTATATAGTCTTCCACTTGACCTCAGGTCATAATTAACATTTTCTAAAAAAAAACCCATTACCTAATAGAAAATAACCTTTCTGAATGTTCACAAAATAAAATGTTAGTTATAATTAGAAAGTCTGATACTAAAATTGATACGATGTCAGGTACACCAGGAAGATTTTAGGGGAATTTCAATAGCCTACACTCAGACCCAAGTAAACATATTGTCTTCTATTAATAATGACCCTGATATTAAACCCATAAACACAAGGACTATTCCAGCTATGTATTGTTTACAGAAAAATTAAAAAAAAAATCAATAATTCAGGTCAATTAGAAAATGAATTTAATCTTGGATAAGGTCAAATCCAACATGCAATGTTACATTGCAATAGCATAAAACGAAATAAAAATATTAAAAAAATATAACTAACAGATAAAAAATGCAATTTAAATATACATAACAGTTTTCTAATGGGGAACATGTGGTATATTTTCCAATATTAGAAAATAATGTTCTGTTATTAGTAATTATTATATACTCATTTATTTCTCGGTTAACTTTACATTGTCAGAATCGTGCAGTATTTTGCGATATTGAACACGACACGTGTGTGTAAAAATAGTAGTGTGTATTAGGAACTGCATAGATTGTAAGCAATGTATGCTCATGTAGCATATGCTTTAGTGTTTGGTTTATTAGTTTTGTTTGTGGAAGAACTAAAGAAGCTGTTTCGTCTATTTGAAAGCAGAGATAATAAAGTTGTCGATGTGGACCAATTTAATGAGTCACAATATGAAACTTTCAAACACGCAAACGAATAAACTTGATATTCGCAATGTCCGCAACAACCGTGAGAGGCAGTATTGAAAATACCATTCTGATCATTTAAACAGTTATTTAGGAGAAATGTTCGTAACTTTTCGCAAATGGAATGGTTAAGACTATGACCTCTGCTCTCTGGGGTGTATAAAAATGCATAGAAAAGCATGTCGAGGCCAAGGGCTATCACATATCTATCAGAAACATATCAATGTACTACATTCATGAAAAAATGCAACTGAAAATTTTGTTAGAAAAGTAATGGCCTCAGAGCCAATAAACCAAGATGGAGAAAAGTTCTTTTTTTTGCTGGTAATAAATATACTTACATTTTTGCATCTTGAATTTCCTCAAAATGTGCTTTCTTAGTTCTGCAAATCCGAATTACATAAGCTATGCCATATATTCTAAAACATCATTAGACACCAAGAAACTGTACTGTAATTTCGACCACATTTCTAATTCCGGTCACATTTTGTTTACTGCACTCAAAATAAAATGAACGTGATATTCCGTAATGTCTTTCTGACAATATCAATTGAAAGAATTTATATTTTTCCCACATTATGATTACGAATAATTAATGACACAACAGAAACGCACATGCAGCTGAATCAAGGCGGTCCCCCCCCCCCCTGTTCAAATCACATGAGCCAGTTCATCCGAAAACCTGCCATTTGACATCGAGCGAGAAGCGCTGAAAAACCCCGCTCAAAGTGTGACGTCAAATGTTCGTACGTCATGATTACGCGGAATTGATTTGGCATTTTCTAGAGTGACACATACTTGACTCCAAGAGAAATTCCTTGCAATTTTTTCATGGATTTCTGGAGATAGCAATGTATTAGGTTAAGTTAATCCCTACTATTGTATACATATTTCAAAACAATCACAAAATGAAGAAATGTATATAATATAGCGATTCATGTATTTGTCGTAACTGATCAATACTATCGTTCTTTGCTGATCGACGAATCAAGCCAAATCTCAGAATACATATCCTTAGTGAATTAAAAGATATTAAATCTAAGAATTATTTCATACATTTGTTATCATTTATACTTCACCACCTTTGGCAAAAACAACTAGACGAAATGTATAATTCTGCGAAATAGAGTACAGTGGGTAAAAGAGTTATATAGGACAAAATAAAATAGGCTGCAAATGTGTAGGTTCCGTGGCACAAACGGTAGAGTTATCGAGGCATTTGTAACAATTTTACTTGGTTATTGAGGCGAAGCCGGTTCAAATCCTCTTGTCGCTTTTCCACCGACCATTTTATGTTTACAAAAATTGGAATTTGTAGAGAATTGCAGATGGTAAATGAACATGCTTAAGTTTGATTTTATAATGAAGTCTTTTAGGCAATGAAAGTTTGTAGAATTCCATTGAATCCTAAAAGAGTATAATGTTTAATTAGGAAAATAAGAAGGAACGGAAAGACGTAATTTCAAAATATATTTTACGACATGAAATTGAAGTAACTTTGTAATGTAGTGCAAGATATTTCAGGAGCCTTGATTATGAACTTTTTACGAGTTTGTTTCAACGGGTATTATTAGAAGGCACGTGAAGGTGAATTATATGTCAATCGGTATATCTCTTTTATTAATGAAAAGTCATCAAAATTATTTTATGGCTATTATCATTATAAAAATTGGTCTAGACTTTTGAGGAAATGTCCACGACTTCATATTCGAACAAAATGTTAGAATCATTAATTGAACGGTGATGATTTTAAAAATAATTATTTGCGGAAACCGTTTGTTTATTAAATAGAAATTGTGTTTAATATTTTACTGCGTATTGGAAAATATATTTGAGGAACACTTTGGTAGTGTTCCTCAATCCACACCTCATTCTCCCTCCTTAGTATCTGACTAGGTTGGTCTCCCTCCTTAATATCTGACGATGTTGGTGTCTCATATAGTACAAAAGACATAGTGGAAAGAGAAGGACGATTTCTTTACAATGTGGAAAATATTAATTCCGATGACGCATAATTCAATAGTGAGGAGGAAGTCATTATTAATGAAGCTGACGTCACAGTCATTGAGAATAAAATATAGACCAAATTTAGTAAAAGGACAGTGGACAATTACATTATAAAAGGTTGCTGTTCCGGAGAAAATAGTATTACAAATCAAAACCAATATGCCATTTACGACGATATCTTGAACACGAGAGATGCTAAAGGACGAAAGAGAGAAATAAAACTCTATCGCTGAGTGGATTGAGATACTACCTGAAGATACCGGAAGGGATATTTTACCCAGTTCATAACGCCCCTGCGAGGCATACTGTACTGTGTATGCAATTTTATGTATCTTTGTATATTTAAACAATGTATCATAATGCCTTACATCATTAAAAAGATGCTGATATTATTCACAATGAAAAATCACATAAGCTGTTTAATTATTACTGGGCGAATGCTATTGGATAGAATAGCGGTTTAAATTATTTTGCCTACACTTTCATGCCAAAGTTTGTTAAGTTTATTACTTTTAGTTTTCTCAATATTTGAAGAAAATAACTACATATGAAATATGATATTAGCAGATAGTCGTGCGCTCTGTGTGTGTGTGTGTGTGTGTG